>JAVSBS010011686.1:144337-164170 GCA_033124195.1 Coracias cyanogaster | reverse complement strand
CCCCCCTCCCCCCCCCCCCCCCGGGTAAAAAAGTGAAACTTTTGAACAAAAATAAACACATGAACATGGTAAAGAAGTTCTTGAACTATAGTAAGAAAAATAATTTCCAGACCAGCTTGGAAAGCCTAAACAAACACTGTAACATCTGTTCCCCGAGTTATTGATGGAGTCTGTCATCAGACTCCTGTCTGCCTTTCAACATCTTCCAAAACTTTATCTTTTTCTGAGTGGTTTCAGAAGTCAGAAGAACACTGGCTAGTTGTCATTCTGGGAAAAAACTTTACCTTTTAACATGGAGCAATGTAGCGTAACTATAAAGCAAATAATAAGGAACTTGTATTATACTGTTCAAATGCTGCTAACCAAGTGGTAAAATTCCTTGTCTTATTTATTAGCACTAGGAATAGCCTTTCTGCACCTCCATTTACTATAGCAGAAGAAAGATTTCCAACTACTGTTACTTTAAATGGCAGAGACTGAAACTAAGCATTTAACAATGGAGAAATGTTCATTGCTTTCAGTATTCTTGCCTGTAAGTAAGCAGGCACCGAGACTTACTGCTCGTGGTCTGGTATGAACACATTAACTAACCAATTATACTTCTCACTAAGAGTTACTGTATTTACAGTGATCTTTACAATATCAGTCTATCACTTCCTAAAGCTAAAGCATGACTATTTCAGAAGTTGTCTGCAGCAGCCTGACTGCTAACATCTTACCTATAATATTAATTATTTGGAAATATTACTGTGCCATTGCTGAAGCCAGAAACAGAGTTCCTTGAAAAGCAAAAAGGAAAAATGTAACCCTCATCTTTCTTTCTCTCCTGAATCTGAGGAATGTAGGGTAGGGGGAAGGGATCAAGTGCTACTTTGTCCTCTAAAATCAGAGTCTGGTATTTTTAGAGTTGCTTTAACTGGCCAGTTCTGATAAGAAGAACTTTGAACTGGGTGCTAAAATCAAACTGATAAGTGGAAAAAGAAGCTGGAGCTTGGAGAGATGTGATGATGGGAGTTTTTTTGACAAACAGTTAATAATCTGGAAGCACTTCCAAAAGGCTAATTTTGATACAGACCACACTTCTGAAAAAGCTGTGGAACACTGCTTCTTACCCCACACTAAAAGATGATATTTCAAAACCACGGAATAAGATAATCAGGGAATACCAGGTTGGAAGGGACCTCAAGGATCATCTGGCCCCAGCTTTCTTGGCAAAAGCACAGTCTAGACAAGGTGGCCTAGCATCCTCTCTAGCTTGTGTCTCCTAGAGGCTCCTCGTGTCAGATACACAACCCAATCTGATTGTATTGAATACTACTAATGTTAGCTGTCAGCTGCTTTGTACCGTCTGAGTGCACTGAGCTTGGTGACAGGATAGAAAGATTTTCCTATAATGGCAAAAGAGAGAATTGCAGTCCCTTGGAAACTGCAGACTGTTCCTTCAGCAAAAGACTGGATGCTCAATTTAATTGCTTGTGCTTCACTAGAAAAAATAGTGCACTCATTAAAACATCAAAACCCTCAGTTCTAAGATATCTGCTGCTTTTTAAAATTACAGTATGTGTAGAATATGAGATTTGATAATATTTCACCCTGATTATACTTTTGTAACCACCATTTATAATTTGCAGACAATCTGTGCAGGATGGGGAAGCTCTGGGTATTATTGATTTACGCTGTTGAGATCAATGTTATAAGCATATTCACATTTGTAAAATAGATGGGATAGCTTTATTCTTTTCCCTGAAGTCCTAAATCAATGTGAAGCTTGTTTTCTTCTTTGCTTCTTTTTTGCTCTTTATTACAAAAATTGAAAAACTCAAAATAAAATACTAAGATACGCATATAACCTTGTCTGCCACTGCTCAAGCTGTCCTGTGAGTGAGGAACACCATACATGTATTTCATTTCAGCAATATATTTATAATCACATCCTCTGTAGGACAACATCCCAGAGTGTTATATGACAAATCATAAAATATTACAAAGACAATGGCTGCAATGGGGAAGGGAGGGTTCTGTAGAGAAGCAAAGACTTCATTTTCCTTTCCAAAGCATTCGGTTGTGCAGTAAATTAAATATAAGATGCGAGAGTTTCATATGACAGTCTACCCTCCAGTGCCCTCACACACCACAGGAGGTGAAGACAAGTGATTATATAGCATGGACACAAGCCAAGGAACCATCACTGTAAGAAGCGTATAGAGCTTTTTCACCACTCATTCTTCCTTTGCCAAATGCAACCATTTTAATATTATGGATATTTTCAGTTTGCTCTCACTTCTTAGATGTTACTAGCAACAACAACAGGCGCTGTTGGTGTAAAATACTGTGTTGAGCTTTAACAAAGAGCTTTGTTTTGTCTTCCAAGGGCCCCGCTCAGGTAACTGTGAGGGTACAGATGTTTACACCCAAGCTGCATTTGGATAATCATGTTTGCGGTGCACTCCGCTGCTGAACATTGTTCCCATGTCAGAGCTGTTGGCTTCCAAGTACCTCGCCTTCTAATAGGTTTTGAGCTTTAATTGCAAAGTCTGTTGTGTGATTACAGATCTGGATTCATGGTGTAGCATTCTAGCAGTTGTCTTATTACTGTGTCCTCTCTGCTTTTTATGCTTATGATGTAGTTCCTCACATTTGAGGAGCTCTGAAGGCTATTTTGTCATGTAAGAAACCAGTGAGAAATAGCTTATCTGCCCATATTATTATCTCCCAAAACCTTCTCTCCCCTATTTCCCTGCTTTCTATAGCATGCAACTGGACAAAATTCATATGACTGTCATGTAATGAGGTCATTACAGAATAAATTTTTAAGGAAGACTGGCAGTAATCACATGTACACACACCTGACAACATAGCTTTACATCTCTTTGGTCTCCCTTAACATGCAGCAATTTGGAGAGATTGTGGAATTGTTCTTCTCTCTCCTTTGTACTGAGGTTCCATTGAAGAGTCCAAAAATTCATGAGATTCTTTTTCCTCCTTATTGTAAGAAGTTCATTTGATTCTTAAGTAATTATTTTCAGTACTGTGTCATAGAACTTTGTCTTGTCTGGTATGTCTTCATTCAGCTTTGTCTAAGCATCCTCCCTAAAATTGTCTTCTCACCCTGTACATCCTAAGAAGTTGTGTTGTCTGCAAATTCTGTCTCCTCACTATTCATCTTATTTACCAGTTGTTCTGAGTTATGACAGTTTGAGAACTGTAATTTTTAACCTTGAATTCTGAAATACTGCAAGGAATGTGCAAAAATCTTCCATACAGGAGTGAATTTCACCATATCTCTCTTAGAATGTAGATGGTGGGTTCTTTACAATTATTTCCTAAAGCAGCTTCATCTGTGCATCTCTCTGAGAGGCTTACCTGACCAACTGTCATTTTATTTGGAATTCTGGGACAGCTCTCCGCTCACGCTAAAGCTGTGTCAATCTTCAGGTACTGTTATTTCTTGATCCTCTCTTATATGAAACTGATTCCCTTTGATACCTATCTGGCTTTTTTTTTATATAGTTGTATTTTCTTTTGGTGTTATTCCCTGGCAAAAAAATATTTTATGTTCGGTATCTCTTTTTCCCCAGTATAGTTCACCTTTCAGCCCTTACAAACCTTTTTTTCTTTTCCTACGCATATTATAAAAACAATCTCATATGCAATTTCAGTTTATTCCTTTTTCTCTTATTAGTTGCCATATTTTAACTTCATTTACTCCTATGTACTACTGTGTTTGTGCTCCTTTACCTTTGATTACTTTTTGCAGTTAGACATTTTATCATGGTATTTGCTGGTGGGTGTCATGCTTTGTACTGCCCTTTAGAATATAATATTAATGTCCAGAAACAATTTTTCTTCCATATGTTCTTCCTTCATTTCTTTATCCCATTTGCTTTTACCCAGCACCTATATGAGTTTTCTAAAGCTCTAGTTCAATGTCCTCACTCAGAAATCTTACACTTTTAAGATAAAATATGAAAATAATGGGGCACTTTTTGAATTAGGAACTTCAGCACATCTGGCTTTTTGCCAAATTTCATTGATTCTCTTTTAGATTTTCTTTTTTAGTACATTTTAGTACATTGTGTGCAAATTCTACTTACAATACTATAGTATTGTAAGTAATGTATCTATCTACTATACTTCAGTGATTCCTTCCTCTTCAGAATTTATATCAAATCACTGAAATCCGTGATTACAAACTGTATTTTCACATCCATGTTGTTTGGTTCACATTAACATTTGGTCAAATGCCTCTTCCAGATCATTGGTACTCCCTGCCAGATTTTTCCTTTATTACATTTAGTTCTGTAGTACAGTTGTATCTCCACAAGGCACATAATGCTGGACATTACCTGGTGTACATTTCAAATGTAAACCTTTTCCCTTGCATCTTACAGTATCATTTTATTTACATGTAACATTTTAAGAGCTGTACAACACTGTTATCTTCAGAACATAGCACCACTGTCTTTACTCCAGATGTGAAAGCAGCACTACATCAGGTGCATTTTTGGCTGAATCACAGTAAGTAATAAGATTTTTTTCATGTCACTAAAAGAAAAATTGCTGATAAAATTTGGCTCAGTGTCTTGAAAATTGATTGATACGAGTCTAATTGTCATTTAGCTAATGCGCATGCATTCAGTGTGCCATTCAATGTCCAGTCGTGTCAGGTTGGAATCCTAAATCTTAACTCTATGTTTTTGTTTTGGTAACTTAAAACTTTCAAGTGGTGATGTCCAGATTAAACTGTATTTCTTATATAAGAAATGTTTTGTCAGGTCTGCTGTATGTTGCCTTAAGGTCTTTGATCAAGATGGATTAAAAAATTAAGGAAGGATTCTCTTGAAAAGAATTTTTAACAAATGGTAAATTTGTGTGTGTGTTAACAGAGAGTCTTTGATGGCAGTTCAGCAATCTGGAAGTTAAGGTTTTCTGACAAGCACTAGTAAGCAAGCACCATGTTTTGCATTTGGTAAGGGACTGGCTGACATCTCTTCTTGTATACTCCTTCTTCTTCTAGTATGTTTTTGCCTGTAAAAAACCAAGCTGGCCAAGAGGATAATCAACATTTGCAGGGCTTTAAGAGATTATACAAGGCATAGGTGTGGATCTGCATGTCCTACACATTGAACCCTGGGGAACCGGAGATTGATTTAACCTCTTGCTTTTTATGAAGCTTTCCAAACACAGCTAAGATAAACAGCAGGTTGCTGTGTGAAAGAGACTTACATTTTATTATTATAAAATCTGTTCAGGAGATGACAAATTCTGAAACAAAAATTCTTCATTTAAAAAACTCTCTGTGGGAAACTAATACGGAATAAAGAACATTTTGGGAGGACGGAAAATAAAGGCAAGTTTAAATTTGTCTGTTGTCCTAATTAAAAGCAGGTTGTAAAACAATCTAGAGAAGAATTATCATTAAAAATAAAATATACTTGAATACTAAAATTATGTTGACAGGCTGCTGATAAATTTCAAAGAAAATATTATACATCTACCTGAATTTTGTGTTCAGGTGAAATATGTCCCATTAAGGCCATGAGGAAAGCATGCATTCTTTTCAGATTCTCAAGGTTAATAAATATTGCAGCAGTATAATATTCCTGCAGACGTAGAACATAAAAATTTACGTTTCATAGATAAACTACTCTCAATTTCATTGACACATTGATGTAATTTTTCAATGCACTCATAGTTACAGGAAAATATGATTCAAAAGTCAACATTGGCAAGGTATGGCAATCAGTTACTAGTTAAATACAGGAAAAAACACCTACGTTGTTTCTTAGATGCTTGGGAATAACTGCTGTTGGAACATGAGCATTTTAGGGGATGATAATTACTACTGCATCCTGAAGACATCTTTCCGTACCCTGCATCTTGTAGAAGACAGGTACTAAAGCTGCCACTTGTCCCAAAAAGGCTTGATTTTTATAGCTGTGTGGTTTTTTGCTCTTAATAACAAGTTTGTCACAGCATGCCTGGCATGCAAACTGGAATTTTATCCTGTCATAAGCACACACAATTACCAACAGGTAAGTTTCAGATGATAATCTGGGTCTGGCAGTTAAGAAGCAACTTCTTCTACTAGTTTGTTAATCCTTAGGACAGGCTTTGCTTGGACAAATGCTCATGAGGTCTTGCACAATCAAAGCTGTGGTCTTGTTCTGCTCCCTCCAATTTGCTGCTTTATGTGCATTGTGTTTCAAACGCGATGTGCTTTGGAGTGGTTCCCATGCCGAGACCATGTTTCTCAATGAGAGCAAGCCATCTACGTGTGCTATCTTCACTCTCCTTGTACTCAGAAGCAACAGATGCTTTGGCTTTTTTATGAGACAGAGTGCTGATGGGAGAGTGCCAGCAGATGGAGAGGAGGCAAAGAGCTCTCCACTTCAGCGTTTCATGGCAGTGGACTCCCTATCTGGTTTGCTTGTTATCAAATATACTGGGAAAGGAGGACCTGGTTAATCAAAGGAGAAATAAGTGCTTAGGCTGCAGCCGGTCCAGTGTGATCACTTCTCTTTGTTATTTACAGAATTTACGCTCTTCTAGTCCTGCCCATGTTCTCATTTAATTTGAAATGAGTTACAGCCACCCACTGAAAGTATCAAGGTCTACAAAGAAAGGGAGAGGAAATAAAAAAGGACAGAGACCTTAACAGTGACAGAGGAGGTTGAGGAATGAAAACACAGTAGGTTCTAGGAGCCAAGTGTTCATGATGGAAGTCAAGAAGTTAGGAGAAGAGGTCCATTGGCCTTGCAGAGAAGGATGCACAATGCTGGAGTTTTCTTTTGGCTTGCCATTGCAGACAGAAACAAACAGCAGCCCCAGTGATGTCGAATATCAGTGATTCAAGTGTTGCTATAGTAATGTGCTGGAGGAAGCAACCTGATGCACATATTTGAGATTTGCTGTAGGGTACAATCTATCACTGTTGACCCATGAAAATAAACAAACTGGCTGAAAATGCAGTCTTGCCTAAGTCTGTGAATCCACATGGAACTATTGTTTCCTGTATGATTGTGTATTGCTTACACATGGTAAGAGGAGGGGGTAAGAAAGTAGGAGGGACACAGACATGGGTCTTGGAGAAACTTCTGCATTTGCAGCAGTAACAGACATTGTTTCACCTTGTTCCTCTCGTTGTCCTCCCCGCTGGGCATTCGCACTGCTATCAGCCGGTTTTTCCCTGCCTACCTTCTCACCCTTTGATTCATTGAGTGTATTTTACCTTTTGATAGCAGTGATGTCCCTCTTTGCTACAGAGCCACTTTTATCACACTCTTAATCTCTATCAACGCCTCCATTTTTCATAATCTTTCTCATATTTTCTAAATTTCATTTTTCCTGCTGATTGACTCCTTCCTTCCCCTCCAACTTAATCTTATTTTTTTTCCTTCGCTGTGAAGAAGACATTGCCAAAATGTCACCTCTAATCTTGTTTCCCATTTCTAGCATGTAATTTATTAATCCTCTCCCTCCTTTTTTTCCCTTTTATTGAGCAGCCTACATGCTAATACAGCTCAAGTTTTATTTTCAGATTGTCAAATAAATAATTTCACAAGTCTTAAGAGTAGGAGAAAAATAAAAAAGAGCTTTGAAATAATGATCACCTCTGTCTTTCTGCTGAGGCATTTGCTTTTAGATCTACACAAATCACTTTATTCAGGAATGATGTAGCTGTCCCATATCAGTTAAATTAATTATTGGATAGGGTATTTAAGGAGCTAAGGTGAAAAGCAAGCCTTTGCTTGATTGATAAAAAAATACTACATAAAATCTTCATATTACTATAACTCTGGTCTCTTAAAAATAATATTCGTCCCCCTGCATCCCTTAAATCTGTATTGTTATTGGGTCGCGTTTTGGGGGAGCTTTCCTGTCACTTTGGTTTTAATAAGAGTTTTGATTGGCATCTTGCATTGGTAAGCTGATAACCTTTTTCTGGCTTTTGTGAACAATTTCACTGGATCTCTAAGTCAAAAGGAAAGAGAAAACTATCAATTCTTTTTAAGCAGAGATGAATGACCACAGAGTACAAGCACAGTTTGGTCTGGTGCCAGGCCCGCTTTAAAGTGTAATATTATTTTTACTGATAGATTTTTTACCATTGCTGTGTTCAATGGGAAAAGAACAAATTACTCCCCAATTTAATAACCACGCTGCCCTCACAGAGCTTAAGACACTGCATATGCCCTTCTCATTTTCTGGCATGTTCCTTGTGACTTTCAGTCTTTTCATCAGAGGTGCTAACTTTGCTACAGGAGATCAAGAAGTCTGTGGAGAAGATGCACTGTGACCTTTTTCAAATTACCTAGTCTATCCTTCTGTGACTGCCTGGTGGTCTCCTACACTGCAACAATCTGGTAGCAAGCACTTAGTCAAATATTTAAGATTTTAAATACTGAATGTAGGTCTACACTAAGATCTAAGCATTACCCATCCTTAAACCTGGTTCTTTGCCTGAAAGCACAATTTTCACCTCCCAAGACAGGTATCCATGTTCCCGAAGAGTGTATGGCCTCATAATGCACAGGGAAGGCCTGTTCAGGAGACTGCGGTTTCTATGCTGGCCTGGTGTGTAATGAGGAGGCAGGCAGATGGAACTGCAGCTCTGTGGTCAGAGAGGGATGTCATCGTCCGCCCTAGGATTATTAGTGCCAAGCCTGATCGGTCAGGATTCACTGTTTTTGTAACCCAGGTTATGTTCGTTTCCATGGAATAAATGGGTTTAGAAAGCAAATGGTGTAAATAAACTCTATCACTGAGACAATTAAGCATTACACACATTTAGTATCTGTAACTGTCCAGCTTTTGCACTGTCTTCTCTATTCCCATGTTATTCAGTCTGTGCTTTATTTACGTAGTGTCTCTGATGGACAGCTGAGCATCTGAATGTGCAAGAGCCACAGAGACAGGAAAATACCACGCCAGGCAGGTAAGTCCAGTCCTTTGAGACTAAAGATCTTTCTAAGTTGCTGATACTGAAATTCTTAAATACTTAACATTCTTGAGGCACTTAAATTCTTGAAATGTTTGTACACAACCCTCTGCATACAAATTGGAGCTTACTCTGCCTTCATTCAGGACAGCCCATGCCGCTTCAGTTAGCACAACATCAAGGTGAGCTGCAAGGCTTGAGAAAGGGTTTACTGGCTCAGGTTCAGTGCTGCACCAATGGGACTACACTACACTTGGTAGCCCACAAGTAAGGGCAGAGCAGACTCATCCCTCCAAGGGATGTGTAGCTTACTGATACAGAGGCTCTCTCCACCCATTACACTCTCCAGGTATCCGTTTCTGCTTCTGGGCACATCCAAAGACACTTGTTTGATAATGCTAAATTTCTATGTATTTTATCTTGTTTAATCCCGCTAACAAGTTTACTGATTTTACCTGATTTACCTGACTTGTGTGGGCCTCACTGGACAGTGGGTCCTGGAAGGAACCTTCAGCGTCAATGTATAGGCCTGACACAGAAGAAGCAGGCTGGCTGACCAGTGGGAGAAGCAGCTTTTGCCATCTAGCCTAGAGCATTTTTTGTTTTGGAGACTGTCTAGGATTGGGATTAGAGGGGGAGCAGGTTAGCTTTGTGTCACCTACGAGAGTGCCGGAAACATCAGGTGTAGCAGACTGGGGGGCAGGACTTCATCCCAAGCTGTTTAAGCTATGTTACATTAACCATATTTACCTTGTTACCTTTGCATAAACTATAAAAGATTTAAAAATAAACTGGGGCAGCAAATGTGAGCTAACATTTCCCTTACTTGTGTTAGTGCTCTGCACATTACAGTCACTCATTTGTGCTCTTTCCACTGATTCAGTGGTCAGGAAAGTACCTTCTCCAAAATGAAACCGCTTCAACAGGAGCCACAGAGATGCAGTTTGGTGCTCCAGTCAGTGCTCAGGAGAAGAGCATGAGAAGCTTCCTGTTTTATGTAGAACCCGATATAGCAGACATGGTCTTAGAATGATGCCTGGGAGAGACAGAATCCACTTGTTCCTCCAGCACACTGGGATGTGAGCTATGAGCCTAATTACTGGATATTTGCAACACACAGGCAAATATTCTCAAAACCAGTCAGTTTGTTAAGGACTTGGTGAAAACCTAAAGGATTTAGATTCTTCCTGGCAAATGCAGGTTTTAGTTTACAGTTTTCTGGCTAAAATGCCATGGTCTTTATATAGCTCTGCTGCAGGTGTTTAACAAGGGTGTGGTTCAGGCCACATTTCACTCCCCGGGATTTCCAAATGGCAGTGCCAGTTCACACCCAAGTCTGGTGGCTTAGATATGGTGTACCTTTTTCATTCCAGTGGGCTGTAAACTTGAGTGTCCTACTTGGAACTGTAGTTTGCACTAGACAGCAGGTCACTTGGGAATTAAGTTCTAATGATTAAAGTCTTTCTGCCTTCCTAAAGCAGTTTGTTTTTTCATCCCACATGTGGGTGGAGATGCAGTGTGAAATTTCAAACTGAACAGATTCTAAAGTAATCCTTCCTGGAGTATGACAGAGCTGAGAAATGACTGCAGATCATAGACATACAATGTATTTAAATATGAGCAATCAGAAATTCATGGACACTGCTATAGATCTTCTGCTTTTGGGAACAACAGTAAGGAAGAATGCTACGTAAAGGAAATGCCAGAAAAGCAGAAATCCACAAACCTCACAACCTGGTATATCTATCATCTGCTGCATTACTGAGATGGACAAAGAACAAAGAGCTCAAATGCTCGGTACCATTATCTCCTCCTCCTTGCAAATGTGAGTTTTCTCTACCAGTGTTTGTCAAGCTACCATGAGTTGTATTCATATTCCATATGGGTAGGTATTTTTTCTTTGTTTTCCTTCGACGTTAATGCTCTGGCAGAGTTTCCTAAGTAGTAAAGCAAGGAAATTAACTTGCATTTGCTGGCTTGCTAAAGTAAATTAGCTACACTTTAAACTTTCTGTGGTTTTACACTGAATGGGAGAAGCAATAAAAATGAAATAAGGCTAATCACTGTTGTTCTATGGTTTTCTCTATGGTGTGTTAAGAGGAGAAGAACCCATAACGAGAACTCATGAGTTCATATCTGCTTAAAACAGGTCTCTAATTAGCTTCTATAATCGATCTCCCTGCTCTAGCAGGTGAACCAGGTAATTATCTTGTTTATACTGTAGGTGAGTCACAAAATGCTAGATAGCTTTCTCTGTATTTTTAAAAGATAATGCATTGTAACAAGTGTTCCCAATGTGAATGAACCACTGTCATAACCCATACCATCTGTTTCACACACAGCGACGTGAGATCTCATTTCATTCTTTGATACAAAGAGCTCCAGACATCAAAGAACTGTCTCTTTGACCGCTGTCTCAATCAAAGCATTTTACCTAGCCAAATCTTTACTTCCCATTACAATTTCAGTGCTGAAGACTGTCAGGTGTTTCCTGGTATGAAGAAGAGGAATCCAGTCACTGGTACTTTTTTTACGGCCAAATCTTGTCGCTGTCCACTTCCCATGGGCCTTTTGAGAAGTACAGATACTCCAAACTCAGCAGTTAAGCAGGGGTTGGTTAGTTGTTAGTGCCTAAGGCTTTAGAGACAGACTGTGGTGTACCATACAATGCACGTCTTTTATTCAGTATGATGAGTCTATCTGTTACCTTCCAGAAGGTGAACTACAGATATGTTGGCTAAAAGCATGGTTAGGATTAAGGTGATGTATAGAGAGCAATATCTCAGTATGTTTAATTGCTCATAGAAAAATCCCTAAATCTGACATATTTTTGAGCCTTCTCTGTTCTCGTGTCATTCAGTCTGTGTTTTATTTACATAATACAGATACTTCCCTTTCTTGTAGGTCATCTCATAGTAAGCACTACAAAGGAATAATCCCTTTTGACAACCTTTAAAGGGTTGCAGCCGTATCTGAAGTCTACGACCAGTAGCACTAATAATGTTGTATTTGCAAAGAGAGGACATACAGTGCAGTTCTTCCTAGTATAATGTGGAAGTGTTTCATGGCTCTTGTACTAGCAAAGAGACTTCTTGCTTGTGGGGAATGGCTGAAATACGAGACTACATGTTTTCTGTAACCATTAAGACAATAATGTACCAGCTTTTCCCCAGGCTAAAAATAATCCTGTCGTTGACATGCCCCTTTTCCTCTTCTCCTTGATAACTGAATTCAAAATTCCTATAAATAATGTCTTTTTTCTTTTTTATATTTTTTTTCATAGACTTGTCCCTAGCAAATTTAGTTTCAAGGTCTTTTATTTCTGTTTCTAAAGTAATTATCCTCTGGGCCTCTTCCTTTCTTCCTGGTATGATGCTAGACTAATTATTCTTCTCCTAATGAATGCCTGAAATGGATCCCATATGGTAGCATATGTGCCTTCAGATGGAAGCTTCGTTTGAATAGAATAAGAAAATTCTTCTCTTGGGGCTGTCTTAAATTTTTCATTCTGTAACAACGATGAGTGAAATCTCTGTCTTGGGGATAGATGCAGCCAACTTGCTTTCCATTACACTTTGAGCTTTCTCTGAGCTGGAGATTTCCCTCTCTCTCTCTCTCTCTCTCTCTCTCTCTCTCTCTCGCTATGGCCATCCTCAGCTCTTACTCCACATTGTCACAACTACTTAAGTTCAGGCATCATTACATTTCATCTGAAATCTATTTTTGTTTCTTAAAAAAATACTATGCATAGCATTATTGGTCTTTCAGGTCTTTGTCACCTTTCTCTAGACCTACCACACAGCATGCAAAGCCCTTTTTATTGCCTTTACGGCTCAGTCTGCACAGTGAGTTAAGTAAGAGACTAATCCCAGTTTATTTTTGTGCGTGTGATGACTTGAATCCACAGTTGAATGCTTTTTTCTACCAAATTACTGAGCATTCTGTAGTCTTTGTATCTATGTGAGAACCACTACGTTAAATTCATAAATGTAAAATGAAAATGTTCAGGTCTCAGCGTTGTAAGCACTGCATGCACAGCAACAGCACCAGGAGGAATGGCTGCTACCTGGTTTTGGAAATGCAGTGTAAATTTACACTGCGCTTGGCTCCCAATCTCCTTTAACAAGTATTGGTAAAACATCCAGTGAAATGTAGTGCTGTCTCTTTACCTTTTTCTAACATGATAGAAAAGTTATAATGACAAAGTGTTATTTCTGTTGTTGCAGACTACAGATGTCTTTGTCATGGATATGTACAGCCTTCTGCTGCGAGCTGTGCGATGGAGAGTACTTTCACCAAGTTTAAAATCAGGTAAGAACAGCGTCATTGATACTGGCTTTTGCAAGCATATGTAAGGAAAACAAGTCACACTGATACATTAAGCTTACATCAAACATACTGAAGTATCTGAGACATTCCAACTGTGCTATCCAAACTGTTAACAAATGCAGACTTTTTATTGCTCGAGATCCATAATTTTTCTATAAATTGAAATGTAATTGTGTTTTCTGTACAACTTGGTGTTTTATTTATGGAAGTCTCTGTTTCTTAAGCACAAAACATTCTTCCACATACTAATCACTGAAGTAGGCACGGAGAAGTTTGTGTTCTGAACTACCAGCTACCACAACACACTGCTTGAGTCTTCTAAGCAATACTGTTGTGAATGACTGAGGTTGCATCTTCTAACGACGGAGGTGATGCTGATGGCCTGGATCATGGTGAAGCAGGATTGTCATTGATACTGCTGCATAAAAGATAGGCCAAAGGGGAAATACTTGTAGACAAATGAAAGAAAAAGAGAAAAGATGTTTTCAAAAACTTCTGATTCTGCATAAAGTTACTTTAGTAGTGTATCACTTGAATCATGCGAGGTAGTTGTGAAAACATAATCATTGTATCACATGTATGCATTTGTTCTTGCTTTCAGAGACACAGTGGGGAGAAATACTCTTGATTCTCATAAGAACATCCTATCCCAAGTTGATAAAGGACAGCAACAGCTGTGCCACTAGTAATATCAAGCCTACCAGGGTTTAAAAAAGACCTTCAGCAATGTGTTAATCTATAATCAGCAATGATGTTAGAATAGGAAAAAACGCCTGGGTTTAAGAAGTTCTATGAAGCCTTAGCTTCTGCTTAAATGGAAAGAGTGGTTCTGTGTAGTCTCAGCCTGAGAATATCAAGCCAATAGCTTTGCAAAATACATACTGTACTTTGGTAAATAAGCTTATTTTTTACTTGCTGGCAGTTTGTTTTGTTTTCTCTTCTATGAATGAGGAATTGTTAGCATTCCAGGAACTCAGCTCAGGCTTTAAAATAACAAACCACCAAAGTGATTTTAGCTCCTGTAACAGTCTTAAAGCTTGCACATTCTTGTGAGGCATAATCCTTGATTTGGATTTGTTCTATTTCTCTTCTTTTTGTCCTATTCTGTACAGAATTTTCTGATATGCTTGTGAAGATTTTTAACAGACCAAACCTGAAAGAGTCCCCAGTGATCTGTTCAATAGCTTGTGTCCTCTACCCGACTTTCAATCACTCGCTACAAATAACCAAGGGAAAATAAACCATTTTAGGGGATAATAATTTATCTTTTGCAGAACAGTTGGTTTCTTTTCTTTCACTGACTCAATGCAGTGACCATACAGAATGCTTAATTCATAGTTCAGACAGCAGCTTTTTGTTCAGCTTTCTTATTAAAGTCACAGTGTCATTTTCTGACAGGGCAATATTTGCATATTTAAGGTTGATGAAAGACCAGTAACCAGCAGGGCTAGGGGAAGGGCTCATTTCTGATCCATATCTCAGTACGGGTTGTTTTCCCTGCTGGAAGTTGATTCAGAACACCCTCTTTAACAAGGTATGCTGCTGAAGGAAATAAATAACTCTGGGAATCTCGGCAGCAGTAGCTTTTCTTAGAAGACCAAAGCTTTTATTGTTCGCTACTTTAAAAAGTTAGGCCCCTAAATTCATTGTTAAGTAGCCAAAACAAATTGCTCTGATGATGAAAAATTCTACTTAGCCACAAATCTAATTCTGACAATGGGAACTGTAGGTACTCAGAGCTTTGTAGAAGCAGACCACTTTGATCTGTGTAATCAGATTTGGCAGTTTGTCTCTACTTAGATCTATCCAGGAGCGATGTTTCATGAATATTGTTCAGGCAATATCAAGTGCTGGACGCTGTCATTTTCTTGACGAGGTTAGAAACTTTCTGTTCTCTTCCCAAGTCAGTTTTTTTTTCGCTCACTGAGCCTTACAGCCAGAAATCTCAGTGGTTTGCTGTAGCAAGAGCACATGTGCAAACTCAGCAATACCCACATGCTTCATGGCACCAGGTTTGAGTTACATAACTATGATGGTATTCAAAGTACACATAGATGTCTGGTGTGATACACAGCGTTACTTGAGCAGAATGTAAACAGGGAAGTGGGATTCCAGTGCCTTTCAGCAGGAGTGAATTGCCTAGTCTGTTCTATCCATTCTGAAAATGCTGTGGGGGCAAGAATCAGAATCTGGTTTTGATACTTTTGATAGATCTGATATTGCAGGAGTAATTTTCAAAAGCCAATCAAGTCCTCTTGAAAACCGGGTACTAGTTTTATCCACTGGCAGGAACCCACACTAATTACTTAAAGAAATGTCTTCCTGTGGAATTGGCATAACCTTGCTGCTAGATAGAAAAGTTCTACGATCCAGCTAAATCTATTTCTTAGCACTTGAGTCTGTCTGCATCATTACGTACCTAAATCTCTCTAGAAAACCTGACTTCTGTGCCTTCTATCATAAAAACCCAACAGAGTATATACTGGAGTCGCTTTGCCTATTACAGGTGCGAGAGGTCGCTGAGGGACAGAGTAATCACCTGCATCAAATGAAAATCCAAAATGATACCAGCAAGAAACAAAGAAAAACTGCTTGTGTGCTGGGTGTTACAAGCCTACTGTTCAGCATTCCTAGTTCATCAAATAGCAATGTAATGTAGTAACATAATTATACAGTACAAATAAGTCTGCAACATCATGAGCTATTTCACAGCTCTGTAGCTATGATACAGTCTTTGAAATTTTACAGTTTCTTTTCCATAAATGGACAACTGGTGTTGTCGCCTGGTGAGAAGCAGAACAAGACAGTAAGTAAGTACAAAGAAGCAATGGAATTTGGAAATCTCCAAAAATTACTCTCAGGCACCCTTGCAGATTGTCTTTGTCTGACACTTTATATTTAAAAATTACTCCAGAGCACCCCCACAAAAAAAATCTATTTCACTTGTTTAAGAAAATGGAGTATTGATTTGCCAAAGCCTAAACAAAGCAGCCTACATTGATCAAGAATTTGGGCTCAGTCCATGTGATCATTATTAACTTCTTCATCAGATGCATTCATTTATTCATAAGCTTTGTTTATGGCTGGTCCTTTTCGGTGGCTCATTGCAAAACAGCAAAAACCAAATGCCTTCTCTACCTTCCATTTCACTTAATACAGAAGACAAAGCAGAGGTGCTATCAACTTCAAAGACTTTATGAGCCTTTTGAAGAATCTGGGGACTCTGGAAGCTTTCATATACATCTAGGTGTAAATAATATTTTGAAACTGTATGTCATGAGTATAAAATTCTCCAGAAAACACAACCCCTTGCACTGCCATGTGGGAAACCTACCCAAGTTTGAGAAAGTCAGTAGTTTAAGCCATTAGGAACTCCATATACGTCACACAACAGTACAGAGGTAAAGCCAGTCTTTAGAGGGACTGCTGTTGCAAGAAATGCATGTTTTTTGAAACTTCTGATACTCAGGTTAAAGGACTATAAAACACAGCATAGTTAGAATCCATTGCTTAATTACAAATCAAAATCTTTTAGCTTTTTCTCTATATGTTCTCTCTGCTTTAAAGCAAGCAAAGCAAGAAGCAGCAATAGAGTTCTGAATTCTCTTTTGCTGAACATGGTACTGCTGTAAACTCCAGGCTTCGCTGTATAGCTTAACAATAGGCAGGACATGCTACTAACAATGGAAAATGAGTCCTTACCATCAATACTTGTGTATTTGCTGCCGTGCAGTAATCTTGTTTCAAAAAGTAACATCTGAGTCATGAAGAAGTTATTATAGGATGAAGCAGGGTATGCTGTCACGTTGAGTTAAGGAGATTGTGATAATCGACAGGGTTCCGCATCTTCCCTGAAATACAGGCACGTTGGGTAACCCCTCAGTGGAGGCTGGATAAGCTCTGCTGCCTTTCCCTTGAGGTGCTCTGGGTTAACGGCAGACTCAGAGACAGGTACCTCTGAAGAGCTGGCACGTTCACCCACCTACCGTGTCATTCTTCCACTGTAAGCCTATCTCCCTAGCATGCAGCTGTCAACCTTTTAACATCAAAAATGAAAGTAGTGGAAAAAGAGGATGAAACAGTTTGTGGGGTTTTTTTGGGCTTGTTTAAAGAAAGAATAAGGCAGTCTCACTCTCTACAACTGAAATCTAATGTGCTGTGTTCTCCTATCACTTAGTATTACAAGCTGTTCATTCTCCTTAGCTAGAAGCAGAAGGCAAGTGCTTATGAAACCTTAGTACAATCTTACTGAAAAAAAACACTTCCTCCCAGGGTTGATACAGTGTTAATTTTCCCTACAGACATCATGTAAATATATAAAAAGAACTCGATTTTGGCTGGATTTCCAAAAGGCATTTTCCTAAAAAAAAAAAGGGAATGTCTCCTTTCTAAGTACCCTTAATGCTCATGAAGATGTTAGTGGGGTGTGCCCCATCTGAGCTGGAAGTCACCCATCATGTCTGGAAGGCCAGTGCGTTCCTACTGATCTCAGCCCTTGTGACTCTTGGTTCCAAACTGAAACCAAAAGAGACAAAAGCATTCTCTCTCTGTCAGCTGAACCAGTTACTTTTGGGAAAAACCACCCCCCAACTCCAAACAAATCACGCTACTTTGTTTTTTTTTCAGAACACCATACCAATGCCATTTGGAAATATTACTACCACACTAACCTTTTCACTTTTTTACAGATGGAGAATCTCAGACATTTTATGGAAACGGCACAGCTGTGCCTTGCCATCGGTTCAGCCAGTGGTCAAGTAAGGGATGGAGCTCAGTTCTTCGAAGTGTACCCAGCAGTGTATCTGCTAGATTGCTTACCTCCCAATGAGAAGCCTCTCTTCCTTTCCTTACTAATATTCCATCTGAGATGGAGTAGCAACTGCAACAGTTTCCAGCAGGTAATTTTTTTGACTAGGTTAGAGTCAATGACTTAACTAATGAGAACATAAAGCATTATTCCCTGGGAACTGTGATTTGCCCAATTAGCTATTTTATGTTTAGTTGGATTTTGTATTCAGATAGAAGAGACATTTCATTTTTATGCCGTATCTCTGGCATGCTATGTTGACTCTTGAAAATTATTTAATCATTTACTAGTTGTGCTTTGTGTCTGGTTAAAGGTGACAAGTTTTATTAGGACACAAATTAAGTTTATATTGGTAGTTTCTTGGCACTAAAAAGCATCTACCTATTGGAGAAACATTTTGAACATTCAGTAGAATCTCAGTAACGCCCTAATGGCTGGAACATTCAGAGAAAATTTAAGTCCTAAATATTACTTAGGAAAAGCTGTTTACTTGGGAGGAAATTCTTGAAAGACACAAATTGGGAGACTGGTATCTCTCCTCTTTACCCCTGTCTTCATGGACAGCTAATCTCAAACGGACCATGTATGATAGCATTTCAACTACAGCACTTATTAATTGACATATGCCATGAAAGTAAGTAGATCTGTACTGGGCTTTTTTGTTTTGCTGAGAGGTGGGTAAACACAGATTTTCTGTGTGCATGTTCACAGGGATTAGGCAAAAATAATGTAATAGCTGCTTCGTTGCAGTGTTTTAGTAAATGCTGTACAGCAGCTACTGGAATACTGAAATTAGAGCAGATGTCGTAACGCCAGACTCTCATCCCAGCAGATCACAACATTAAAAGAATTGTTACTTTTGTTTTTAATTTGCTACTCTATGGATGGGAGAACTCTCGTCTGCTTACTTTATTTTCAAATGAAAACATAACTGTTGTCCTGTGGTGACATCAGGCTAGATAGTACATAGTGACACAGACCCCAAGCAGCAAAAATCTACATCTAACGAATATGGTTTCTTACATACAACCATCTGCATGATAAAAGCAATGGATAAGTTAGCAAGGCTAGTGTAAATAGGATTCAAAGTGTGACCCATTTTTGGTGCCATTGTGGGAATACGAATTACAGCTTTTTGGTGAGCCGGAACCATAATTTCTCCTATGGGAAGTCTGGTCACACTGGATAAAGGGAAAATCAACTGCTGGAAAGATTAGATCTGAAGACAGTAGCAATTGAGCACGGCTAACAGCATACAGCTTTTGAAGGGTTTCTCAGGACTTCAGAACCACCTCTAAAATCTTAAGCCTGTCTCTGATCCTATATCAGTGGGAGTTCTGGTTTCACAACACACTGTTCAAAAGAGTAACTGAACACAACAGAGAAATGAAGAGATGTACTCTTTCCATTTTGAAAGGAAAGAGAAAAAGATGATGGGGATATTAGAATGTTCTTTTCCTCACAAGCACACTTCTTTCATTGCCAATGGAAGAAAATAAAAATGAGCACGTTAGAATGGTTTTCTGTAATTACTGCATACATTTTCTATGGGGAGATAATCCAGCATGGACAGTTTTGATAACTTGCCAATCACTTGTTTACCTTTTCAGAAGAATGTCTCATGACTGTTGTGCTGGTTCAGCCATCATCATTTTATGCTGGCATCAGCTGCCTGATCACACAGGCCAACACTGAACTCAGCAACATCCCTTCAGAAGTCTTCTTTCAGACAGTCCTGCCATAGGTTCCTGTGGGC
>JAVSBS010011686.1:67133-144237 GCA_033124195.1 Coracias cyanogaster | reverse complement strand
TGAGGTTTTCGCCTCTTTCGATCCGGGCGATATCGACCCGTCGCGCGTCAGCCGCGATGGGCCGCGCGTGCTGAAGCGCTTCCTCGACTATGCCAAGACCGGGATTATGGACGTCCGCGCCCCCACAGGGCTAGAGGCTGATAGCCCGTTTGAGGAGGATGTGGCTGCGGTCATCACCTCGCTGGGGTTTCTGGCGGATACACAGGTCGGCAGTGCGGGGTTCCGCATCGACATCGGCGTGCGCCACCCGGACCGGCCGGGGCCGGGCAGGGCTGTCCCGCCGGGCGGCTGCACAGCCGGTGGTGCCGGGGTCCGCGTGCGAGGACTTGGGGGTCCGCCGAGTGGGATTTACCGGATCCTTTTTTCTGTCCCTGCTTGTGTCTCCCCGCTGTCGAGCCGAACGTGCCTGTGACCGGGGCGAGAGGCGCTGGCGTGGTGCTGGAAACCACCCCGTGCCCGTGCCTGTCTGGTGCAGACACTGGTGCAGCCTTTGTCCTGGAAACGGGTTGTGGGGCTGAGCTGGGGACGCAGCGCGTGCCCTTGGAGTGGTGCGGGGTGGGCGCAAGGCAGGGGAAGCTCAGCTCGGGACAGGGCCGTGCGCGTATGGTCCTTCACATGGTGGCCGTCAGTTGTGTGCTTGAGGCCCAGAAGCAAGCTGACGGTTTAGGAAGCAGTGAGCAGAAGGCTGTGAGGATGGCACATGTTCTAGAAAGGCCTGGCCTGGAACAGGAGGTGCAGGAGCTACACTTGGCCTCTCTGGAAAAGCTGAAGATCCTCAGTTGTGGTTTCTGGTCATCTGCACGGAGATTGTGATTCTGTGTCGTGTTTGTTGCTGCCCAGAAGGATGGGCAGGGTCCTGTAGCTTGGGAACCAGGGCCAGAGTTCAGAACAGAATTTCTTTTTATTTTTGAGATGAGGGAAGGTGTTGTCAAACGGAGCTCTAAGGGGCTCTGACAGATCATCCGCCCCTTGATGGCGTTAAGTTATGCCAGGGGAGGTTTAGGTTAGACATTAGGAAGAACTTGTACACCAAAAGGGTTGTCAAGGACTGGAATAGGCTGCCCAGGGAGGTGGTTGAATCGCCATCCCTGGATGTATTTAAAAGCCTTCTAGATATGGCACTCAAGGATATGGTGTAGAGGTGGGCCTGGTAGAGATAGATAATGGTTGGACTCGATGATCTTAAAGGTCCTTTCCAGCCATAGCAATTCTGTGTTTTCCTGATCCCAGGCTGGAGCCCTGCTGTGTTTGTTACACACTTTATGTGAGCAGGAGCTGCTGCTGTCAGCTCTAAGGACACTAGGTTTTAGAGTTCCCATTCTATTTAGGAGGACCTGCTGGCCCTTTTTGGGCCTTGCCTCCTGTTAAGAAGCTCATGTGGCTGAGTTTTAAACTGAGACTTTGACAGCTCATCTTCTGCGAGACTGTCCATGTGCTCTGCTGTAACCCCATCCCATGTGACCTTGAGAAACAGCCTCCAGCTCCTGTCCAGATATGGACCCTCATGCAGTGGTGCAAAGTCTGCTGAAGCAGCTCTTGCAGGGCATCTGTGAGCCTTTGGTTTGGTGGGGCTTCCCTGGAGGATGGTCTTTGCTCTTCACACCCAGAGCGCATCCCCCACACAGGCCCTCAGGGAACTCTGCTGCTGGGACTTGGTCCCTACAGAGCGTGTGCGTTGCACTTTCAGTTCTGCATGTGCTAAAATAGAAGTGTTTGCTTCCCTTCTGCGGGCTGTGCCTGATGCTGGCACTGCCTTCCTGCTGTGCAGAAGCAGGACACAGACCCAGGCATTATTGGGGCCCTCTCAGCAATGACCTCAGGTTGCACCAGGGGAAATTTAGGTTGGATATTAGGAGAAATTTCTTCGCTGAAAGGGTTATCAAGCACTGGAACAGGCTGCCCAGGGAAGTGGTTGAATCGCTGTCTATAGACCGGTTTAAAAGCTGTGTAGATGTGGTGCGGAGGGACATGGTTTAGCAGTGGACTTGGTAGAGTTAGGTTGATGGTTGGACTTGATGATCTCGAAGGTCTTTTCCAACCTAAGCAATTCTATGGTTCTGTGATCAGCTCTCTCCCTTGTTCCTACGGCCGGAGACCGTGCCTGGGCCCTGTGATGCTTTAGGCACGGGCACGCTGGAGTGGTCAGGTGAGCAGTGGTGGAGTGGGCAGATGGGTCCCCCAGGTGCTGCCCCGCAGGAGGCCGTGTCTCTGTGCTGGCTTGTGCTGCAGGGCAGGGTCTGTAGGGTAGGGCTGCTGGGAGTAACCGATTTCTTCTGAACCCTGTCCAATGCACAGCCCAGCTGGGGCCCGGGGTCTTGCGGGAGCTCCAGGGAAGCCCCTCCTGTGCTGCCTGGCCCTGCTCACCTGTATTCATGTCAGCCTGGGGCCACGGGGCCCTGGGGTCTGTCACCTGCTCTGGGAGGGGAAGGGCTTGGTATGGCTGCACGACAGCCAAGCTGTGTGGGGCTGAGGTAGGTCCCTCAGCGGGGTCAGCGGAGCCCAGGTGATGTGGGGCTGGGGAGACTGTGGCTGCAGGGCGACCCAGGGGCTGGTGTGGGAAGAGGGGGCTGGAGCTGATCTGCTCTCCTTTGTCAGGGAAACGGCCCCAGCAATGCTGGCGTGGCGGCTCAGCGTGACAGAGAGGGCAGCGGGGAGGCGCTGGCCCTCGAGATGGCCGTGAACTCCATCTATTACTCGAGAGACGAAGGTGGGACCTGCTGCTGCCCTGACTTCAGGGTAGACCCTCTGCGGGGCCTGTGCTGCTGCTGCCCCATCATCGGGGCTCCAGGGGACAGAGCTGGGGATGTGGCTTCCTCCGCCCTCCCCTGAGCATCCCTGTCCCCACAGTGAACGCCTTCTGGGTGACAGTGCAACGGACTGAGGCCGCCGAGCGATGCGAGCTGCGTGGCACCTACGTGCTCAAGGCCGAGCGTGACAGCCTCGTCCTGAAGGACCCACGGACAAATGAGATCCTCTACATCTGGCCGTACCGGCTGCTCCGGAGATATGGCCGGGACAAGGTGAGGGTCGGGGGGGCCCTGTGCCCCGCAGGCTTTCCCTTGCCGAAGGTGAGGAGATGATGTGCCCAACCAGCCTGTGCAGCGGGTCCTGCCAAGTGCCAGAACTGCTACTGCCCTTAGTGGCCGCAGCAGTGTCCCCAGGGGCATCTGTGATCCTCTGTCCTTCGCTCCTGCCTGTGTCACTGCACAGGAGCATGGGCTGGCGGGACACCCGTCCCCACCGAGGGCATGACTGTGCAGAGCCCATCTCTGCCTGGTCCTTGCCCCACTCCCACTGGAGCGGTTGCAGCCCCTGCCGGCCTCTCTGCAGGACATCCCCGCAGCTGCCTTGCCTCTGTTCTGCATCTCAGTGCTCCACAGCCCATGCCATGGGCAGGCGTCCTTCCATGCTGCACACAAGCTCTCCCCAGCTCCCAGGGACCTTGGCTTCCTGCAGTCCTGGATTCAGTCCATCCCTCCTGAAGGATGGTGGCCAGAGCAGGAGGGACTGTGTAAGGCACCAGTTACTCTAGATTTGTTCATCTTATGGGGCATAGTGCTCTTGGTCTCACTGACCTGTGTAGGTCTTTCCCCTTTCCAGTGTCTTCCAGCAGCATGTCCCCAATCTGTCTTGCTGCTACACTGAGCTGGAGGTACCTGCCACTGGGGGAGGAAGTGGTGTCCCCAGGGCTGTTTATAGAGGTGAGGGTGCTGGCTGCAGTTGCTGATGGCGTTTTCTGCAGCACTTTACCAAAACAGAGGTGGAAAATGAGCTGCTCCTGGGGAGGCATCTGGTTCATCTGCAGGGTCTGTGGCAGTGGCAGGACAAGAGCCACATGTGAGGAGCAGGCAGCTGCACCCCCAGGTCCCCGAGCGGTCATAGGTTGGCTGTGCTTGTGTTTGGCAGCAGTGACCCACAGAAGGAGGTCTGGCCTCAGAGGCTTTTGCAGCAACCCCAGAGACTGCTGCTGCATGTGAGAGAGCACCAGTGAGGCAGAAATCTCACCTGGATTCAGGGACTGAGGTTCAGGAAGGGGGTGGGCATCTGCTGGTGGGAACGTGCGCATGAGTGTGTGTTCAGGCCTGAGGATCACAGCCTTGATCCGAGACTCCTTTTTACCTTATACTAACAAAGTAGTGCTGGTAAGGTAAATGCTCTGCTTACTATTGGTAGCCAAGCTGCTGCTTCTGGACTTTCTCCTGTGGAAAGCCATGTTCCTCCGTCACGTACCTCTCACCTCTGGATCACTTCCCTTCTGCCTAATGCTGACTTACTCAAGGTGCCCATAATAGTTTCCCCTGCTGAACTGTCACTCGTTTTCTCACCTTACTCCGTTCTCGGTGCTAACTGTGTATTATTTCCTAGACTACCTGGTGCTAGTTGTTGACCCTCCTGGAGGTGTTCAGGTGAGGCAGCAGATCTCCAGCAGGACCTGCAGCTCTGGCCCAGGCGCAAGCCACAGTGATGTCCCCTGAACTGTGGATCCTGCTCTGATTCCACAGCTTGTTCTGGGCTGCTGGGCAGCGCAGCCTCCCCCTGCCCAGGCACTGGGCAGACACTGAGCACAGCGTGTCCCTGCGGTGTGCTTCCTCACTGCGGGGAGTGGCAGGAGCAGGATGGTCAGTGAAGACTCTGGCAGGATGTGCAGGACCAGCACAGTGGCCATGCACCCTCCAGCAGGAAGCACAGCCTGCACGTTGCGCCGGGTCGGCAGGTGCTGGGCAGGATGTGACCCTTCTGCTTCCCATGCAGGTGATGTTCTCCTTCGAAGCTGGCAGGCGCTGTGACTCTGGCCCAGGGAACTTCACCTTTGAGACCAAGCAGGGCAACGAGATCTTCCGCCTGGTGGAAGCCTCCATCCGGGAACAGAAAGCGCAGGTGGAGGAGAACCGGCAAAGCTGTGACTCACTGGAGTCAGACAGCCCCAGCGTGGTGCTGATCCGCCAAGCCCTGGCTGACTCCCTGAGCCTGGAGCTGCCTGCGGAGGGGGATGACACCCTGGTTCCCAAAGCGGGGCTGGTGCCCAGGCCCAGTGAGGGGACAGAGGAGAGAGATGCCACGTCTCTGCTGAAGACCCGGACTCTGCCAGAGCTCCCTGTGCCACAGGCCAAGCCCGCAGTGCCAAGCACACCCCCGCGCTCTCCTCTGCCCAAGGTGCCCCATGCCGTGCTGCCGGCTGAGGACCCATCCAGCGTATACTCAGAGCCCCTGGACTCAGTGAAGGGCTTCCGTCCCAGGTTGGACCCCCTGTACTCGGACCCAATAGACAGCAAGCCCGCGAGCGGAGCCAAGGCGCCCGGCGGCACCTCGGACGAGGCGAAGATGTGGCTGCCGGCGCCACTGTACGTGGGCGCGTATGAGCAGGTCCGGGCTGAGGGCCGCAGCCAGGGCCCTGCGGCGCCTGGGCAGAGGGAGCACATCTATGACGAGCCCGAGGGCTGCGCTTCCCGCTCGCTGCCCTCCTCCACCTGCATCTACGATGAAGCGCGGCCCGTGGGCGAGGCCTGGCGCACCCAGGGCCATGATGGCAGCAGTGGCTACGAGTACCCCTACAACCCCAGCACTGACGACTACTCGGTACCTGCCTTCCAGGCCAAGGCCAAGGGCCCCAAGCCGGTGCCTGCCCCCAAGCCCCAGGCAGCCTTTATCCCTAAAGGTGCCGAGAGGAGTGGGGAGGCTGGCAGGCGCCGGGGGAACGCTGCTCCCGAGAAGGCGGTCATCAAGCCCAGCCTCAACAGCAGCAACAACAACAACGTGGAGGTGCTGTACAGCCAGGTGGTGAAGCCCCAGCACATGCAGAAGAAGGAGCAGTCTGTGGATGAGTGCAGCTTGTCGCCTGTCTATGAGGACTTGGGGGAAATCTAGTGTGCTGCTGCTCTGTACCTGCCCGGGGGGCTGTTTGTGAGCAGTGTCGGCCGCTGCCCTCCCCAGGTCCTGGGCTGCCTTGGGGCTGGGACCGGTCTGGCTCAGGCACAGCCCCTCTTGCTCCCCAACACTGAGGGGCTGTATGTCCCTGGAGCCCTTTCCACAGCAAGAGAGCTGTGGCTGGTGTGGGTGCCAGCGTGCTTCCCTGGCTCTGGAGCTGGCTCCGCTGCCCCATCCTGATCCACAGGAGGGCTGGCTGGTTGCTCTGCTGCTCTGGCTCCTTCTCTGACCAGGCTGCAGGGCTGGGATGCCCATTGTGGTGCATGGAAGACTGCTTGCTGTCAGTCTCTAAAAGTATTTTTATACAAAATTATTTTAATATTAAAGTCTGTGTGTCTTGGAATGAAGTGTTTGCCTGTGGCATGTGTGGGCTGTCAGGCGTACGGGCGGGGAGATGCGGGCACAGTGCTGCAGAGCCAGGCAGCCTGGCTGAGCAGCGTTCACATGGTGGCACGTTTGTGTCCGTGCCAGAAGTGCTGAGCTAAGAGGAAACCGGGAAGAAAAACGTGTGCCAGGTTCAGCTGTGGCGAGGATGCGCTGATGCCTGGTTAAGGGATATGAGAGCTGGGCTCACAGACATCTTTCTGTGCTGATTGGAGCACAAAGTGTTGTGATGGCCTCTGAACATAAGGCTGGGCAGGGCCAGGCTCCGGCTCTGCAGCTCAGTGGCTTTTGGTCAGTCACGGGATCTCTCCTTCCCCAGCCTGATCCCTCTGCTGCTTCCCCCCCACTCCCAGCTCCTCTTGAAAGGCCTGGGGTGGTCCAGTCTGGATCCCATTGACTTGAATGGCAAAAACTCTCATCCCTGCTGCGTGGTCTGAGGCCAGGGCTTTGGCTGTGGTTGCTGCGTGGGCAGCAACCCTTGCAGGGGAAAAACTGGTTGTCCTTTCAGTGCTGGTAATGGTTTTGAGAGTTTTTTTTGCCCTTCTGTGTGGGGCTAGACCAGGCAGCGTGGCACTGGCTGTCCCAAGTCTGGACAGGACTACTGATGACTCCTGCAGGTTTACCAGCCTTTTGGTATAGACAGCAGCAAAACAGCCGGCTGACAAGCAGCACTGTGATGTACCTGTGCAGAGAACTGCGTGTGCCTTCTGCACACCCAGGAAGCCACAAACTGCTGAGGAAGCCTGGAGGTCCCCATACAGGTGAGGTGGTGACAAGGTGGTAAGCTCTGGCTGGGTATTTGTGTGGTGCCCAACTTGCACAGGGGACACCTCAGTCCTGTAACAGTAACAGGTGTAGCCAGGACCAGCTTGTGTCCGTTTCCTTGTGCTGGATCCTCTTCCCCACTGGGATTTTGCTGCAGAAGGGGAAAAGCCTCAGGTGCTTTGGGAATCTGAGGGAGGGTGTGGCAGTTCCTGTCTGGGACAAGAGACATGAGCAGAAGGCATCTGCTGCTCATGGTTGGCTGCTGGGTGGTCCCATGGTTGTGTTCCTGTCCATGGTGGGTCCACGTACGTGTCCCAAGAACAGTTCTGCCTGCCTGCTCCAGAGAAGAGCTCTGGGCATCGCTTAGTGGTGGGCCCAGGCAACCTGTGAGCAGCCTCCCAGGAGTGGAACCCTGGGGCTCTCCCTTCCATAAGGCCCTGGGTATTTGAGCATCTCCATCACCGTGGTCACTGTATCTCAGTATGCTGTGTCTGCTCCCTCCCGTGAAGCTGAGCATGGTGGACACCCGAAGTGGCTGACTCAGTTTTCAGTAATGAGAGTGATGATGAGGAAGGAAAATGCTCCAGCATTTGTGCCAGACCAGTGGTCCCTGCACAGCTCTGCACTCTTGGCTGGGAGGAAAGAATATTTAATTTTCTTGCTTCAGCAATTGCATCATCTCTTGTAACAGCCACTTGGGACTAAGATGTAAGTGCACAAGACTTCACAGAATTCATGGACAGGGTTGCTCAAAGCCCCATCCACGGGGGCTGGCCATGAACACTTTTAAGAGCATCCACAACTTCCCTGGGCAACCTGTTCCCATGTTTCACCACTCTAATGGTGAAGTTTCTTCCTTGCCTCTAAGCTAAATTTCCCCTCTTTCATTTTGAAACTGTTACCCCATGTCCTATCGCTACACTTACCGATGAAAAAAGTCTGTCCACATCTTTCCTGTAGGCCCCCTTTAAGTACTGAAAGTCCACAAGAAGGTCTCCCTGGAGCCTTCTTCAGGCTGAACAACTTCAACTCTCTCAGTCTGTCCTCCTATGGGAGGAGTTCTGACCTCCTGATCATCTTCATGGCTTCCTTTCCCTTTCATTTGCCTCACTTCCACTGTCCCCTTAGAATCAATTTCAACGTGTTGAACTGTGAAGAACCTCGGCGCAGCTCTAACATGGCTGTGGCACGTCGCAGTGGTTGTGTGCCATGGCCAAACTCTGTATTTGAGAAATGGCATCCTGGCAGCCAGCCCTGAGGGAGGGTTTGCTGAGGTGCTTGGGGACACAGGGCTTACACCTGGCTGCCTGCTCACCAGCTTTGCTCGCTGCTGCCCAGCCCAGGTGCTATGGGCCAGATTGGGTGGTGCATGGGAAGTCCTTCGGATATCAGACTTGCTCATGTGAGGACAGCCTGTGTGCCCTCCTGTCCTCTCCTAAAAGCCTGTGCCCCTGACTAGCTGAGAAGTGTCAAGAGTGCTGGTCTAGCAGCCACAGCTGGGATGCAACAGAAGCAGAAGTCTTGGTCTCTGTAGGCCAGGTGTAGTATTTACCAGGAGAAAGTTACTTGGGAGCTGCTCAAAGCCTGACCAACCTCTTCCCCTTGGGGCTACCCTTTTCTGTTTCCTGTTCTGGAAGGTATGTCCTTTTATAAGTGCTGCCTCCTCTCCTTTAGAGTCTGGCAGCCAGGAGACAACTTCTCTGCCAGGATTTTCATTCTCATGCTGGCATCAGCGAAAGTACCCAGGTTCCCTCTGGCTGTCAAGAGCTGGTCCGACCAACAGCACAGTGACTGCCCTGCTTCACCCCGTGATGGTCAGGTGGAGGGCTTTTCAACAGGGACCCCCAAACAGCCCCAGTTCTGTGATCTGCTTTCCATTGTAGCCCGATTTCCCTCTTCCCGAGTTTCCCCTTGAGCAGCTTCCTTCTGTCAGCAATAAATCACAAGCCCATTTGTTTACCCCGAGGTGTTTTGTTGACTTTGTACCCTGGTTTGGTATTTAGGATGTGGTTGCCAAAGTAATTTCCACATGCATCATCAGTTCAGCCAAGCTAATTCCCTGTCACCCCCGCGCCCCAGTCTGCCTGACTTTGTTATTTTGTGGTGGTGTCTGGTTTGCATGCCCCAGGCTGGGCCACTTGTAGGTGCATCACTGCCCTTTGCTACTGCTCCTTCCCCAGTTCCTCCTGCTGTCAGCTTGCTGGAGACACACAGGGGTTGGCCACCAGCTTGCAAACCCCAACAAACCTGCATCCCGGTGCCTGCAGGGCTGGCAGCCCTGTCCTCAAGGTACCCGACCTTGACATCATACCTCTCATAGCTGCCCGAGATGCAGCTCCTGCCAGGCATGGCTGCTGCCAGGGCACGGGAAGAGCAGGTCCGTGTCCTGGGTGGCTGGCAGGGCCTGTTACTGAGCCAGGATCCCAGGGAAAAGAGACGGCTCTGGTGGCTCTGCTCTCCAGCCATAGCAGTGCTCCGGGGAACATGGTGTTTGTATCATGCTCTTGGTCAACTGCAGCTGTTCCTCAGGAAGTGCAGGTTGGTGCTGGGATTGCTGCACACAGTACACATTGCAAACTACAGGCAGTAAGTGAACGTTATGGTGGATGACTTTAATTTGAAACAGCTTCTCAAAATGCACTAAGTAGAACACAAATCGCTGCTGGTGCTCAGCACCCAGGAAGCCCCAGGAGACCATCCTGCCTTGGCTCAGTGGAGTTGCCCCTGGCTCCAGCCCTGCCAGGGGCAGCTGTCCTGTGTCTGCACTGAAGAACAGGCAAGTGCCTGTTGAAGCACTGGGCAGAAGCTCTCTGGAAAGCTCCAGAACAAATTCCCCCATCTTCTGAACCCTGCCAAAAAGTTCTTGCCATGTTGGCTTGCAGAACGGTCCCATAGGCACCAATGAGCCATAAGAAGGAGAGCATCCAAAGAGCAGCCGGCTGGGAGAATGGTGCTGTGCTGCAGGTCCGGCCACCGTGAGCTGGCACTGTGTAGGAGCCAGCCGGGTACTACGCTGGCTTGGCACTCGCTACAAACCCCTTCATGAGCTGTGGACTTGGCCAGTGAGCACAGTTAGGAAAGCAAGCAAATCAGCGTTGTCGTGGGTAGTGCTGCTGTCAGGAGTGCAGCATTCTGGTCTTTAAGTCCAAAAGCTCCATTTTATGCCTATGCAAACACCCTGCTGAACCTGCTTCTGCAGGACAAGAGCAGCTTGACATTACTGCCTACTTATCTGCCTGACTTCCTCACCGCCCTGCCTGCAGCGTCTCTGCACCCGCTGACAGCAATCTGTGGTTTGTGGCCTGTACTAACCTAGTCTCAGACACCAAACTTCGAGGCAGGCTGGTGATGTGTGCTGCCAAGGATGGAAACACAGGGTGTTGCGGGGGACAGCTGATGCTGGGCAGAGGGCCCCACAGCAGCAGGCTTCCTGCAGACTGACTTGGTGACTAACAAAACCATAGAACAACAAGGAGGAACAAACAGTGGGAAGTGCCTCTCTGACCAAGGCCAAGGTTCGTGTCTTGCCTGACCACTTCCGGCCCATGCGTAGGGCTTGACAGCCGAGCAAGAAGCTGGGTCACTGCATGTGAGCAGGCTCAGCAGTGCCCTGGGGCTCACTGCAGGAACTCCTCATACTCCTTGGGGAGCAGGGAGTGTTCACAGGAATCTCTCCTCACCGCTGCTGGTCTGAACATGTGGGCAGGAGATGGAGCCATCAGAAGAGGTGCCACTGTGGCTTTGGCTTTGCTCTGATGCTGCAACACAGGGACAAAAATCATAAAATCACAGAATCATTATGGTTGGAAAGAACCTCTAGGATTATCAAATTCAACTTTCATCCCAACATCTCCCTGACCACTAGACCATAGCCTCAAGTGCTACATCCACTCATCTTTTTGACACCTCCAGGGCTGGTGACTCCACCACCTCCCAGGGCAGTCTGTTCCAGTGCCCAACCACTCTCTCAGTAAAGAATTTCTTTCTAATATCTAATCTAAACCTCCCCTGATGCAACTTGAGACCATTTCCTCTCATTCTATCATTAGTAATTTGGGAGAAGAGACCAACACCAGCCACCTACAACCTCCTTTTAGGTAGCTGTAGAGAGCAATGGGGTCTCCTCTCAGTCTCCTCTTCTCCAGACTAAAGAGCCCCAGTTCCCTCAGCTGCTCTTCATAAGACATGCTTTCCAGACCCCTCACCAGCTTCATTGCCCTTCACGCACCCGCTCCAGCACCTCAATGTCCTTATATTGTGGTTCCTAAAACTGGACACAGTACTCAAGGTGCAGTCTCGTGAGTGCTGAGTACAGGGGCACAATCACTTCCCTACTCCTGCTGGTCACACCGTTTCTGATAAAAGCCAGGATGCCATTGGCCCTCTTGGCCACCTGAGCACACTGTTGATCAATACCCCCAGGTCCTTTTCTGCCAGGCAGCTTTCCAGCCACTCCTCCCCAAGCCTGTAGTGTTGCTGGCGGTTGTTGTGACCAAAGTGCATGACCCGGAACTTGGCCTTGTTAAACCTCATACAATTGACCTCAGCCCATTGCTCCAGCCTGCCCAAATCCCTCTGCAGAGCTTTCCTACCCTTGAGCAGATCGACACTTATGCTTAATTTTGTGTCATCTGCAAATTTACTGAGGGTGCATTCGATCCCCTCATCCAGGTCATTGATGAAGATATTAAACAAGACAGGTCCCAAAGCTGAGCCCTGAGGGACACCGCTTGTGACCGGTTGCCAACGGGATTTCACTCTGTTCACCACCATTTAGGAAGCTTATCATGGTAAGAGTCGTGCACCTAGAAACAAGATCCATCCGTACATTGACAGTTATGATTCTAGGTAGTGTAAGATTAAAGACTGGGTCTAACTTTCAAAATTCCTTAAAACTTCTTTAACTTAAGTCATTTAAAAAACTCCAGAATTAAACTTCTTGAAATCTCTTGTCTGACATATTTGAGACCATTTATATTGCAAATACAATGGAGGTGGAATTCCTGTGTCCGCAGTGGTCAAAGAAGGGAAGATGGATTTCATACCATTCAGGGGGAAAAAATGGTTGCTTAAGTTTGTCAGCGTTGGTGAATAGCTGGTTTGGTTTCTCAATGTGATATGGCAGGGAAATGATCAGCAGCAGCCTTCAGTAGGCTGAGCTGTGAGCTATTAACAGGTAAGAAATTTGACCCAATTTGATGCCTTAAGTCTGTGCCCTAGCTCTAAATCTGCCATGCTGGATTCATTCCACTTACGCTATTTCTGCAAAAGCCAGAAACCTGTATTTCTATTAAAGTCATTGTTTGCCAGGACATGTGAGGTACCTACTAATGTGGAGCTTGAAGCTGGTTGTAGGCAGTGTGACCATGACTGTATGTGATGCATTCAATATGTATGTGATACCTTTAATAACATCAACTGAAGTTGACAGCTTTTGCCAAAACATCCTAATCATTGGGTTACACTCTTTTTGTCACTTGATTTCCCTCCCTCCTTGAATGCTACATTCTTTCCTGCACTTTGACACAACAGTGAGATGTTAAATAGATATACAACAGAGCCTTTGGCTTGGTTGTTGCCAGTTACATCCACAGGTACACCTATATTGTGTGCCTCTGACAAGCTTCTGAACCCCAAGAGGGATTACAAGGAATGAGGAATCTATTAGGAGCAAGTAGATCTGTACATACGTGAATAAGGGACACCTCAGGCAGTTTTCAAATTTAGAGGAAGAATTATTGGCATTTAGAGACCTTTGGTGTAAAGCAGTTAATGAGTGGGAGGATTTTGGGTTGCAATTTTGGACTTTGTATCTACAGTCTACCTAAATCCTATTCTGGCTTTGGCCTGTAATTGCTAAATGCCACACGTCTTTGCGTATGTTCTTTCTCTGGCTGATCTTTCTTAACTCAGACCATATCCAGTTTTTGAGTGAGTATCAAATGGCACAATGTTAATGTATCCCACCATTGTGCATGCTCATGCTTTTGAATGGGGAATTAATTTCAACACTGAATATCTTAAAGAATGCCAAGCAAGTCTTGCATAATGCCAGCTTCAAGAGAATTAGCGGGCTATGGAGACAAGAAACATTTTTGGCATCTCACAGTTTCAATCCCCTTGGCTAAGCACTGCTTGCATTTAACTGTTTCTTAGAAAATGTAAATCTTTCACTTGCCTGACAGAACAAGCAGAAATTACTAGCATCCTTTGGTTAAGGACAGCACATCTGCATTCCTACAATTTTCATACTTAGTCTTGTTAATTTTGTACACCCAACATTCCTATCAGAACAAGTTGAAAGCATGTTCCTGTTATTGTATGTGTTATAAAAGTGAGATAAAGCGCATCAGCCCAACACTTTTAGAGTGCCTAGAGCTGAACAAAAATAAAATAAGAATACAATACCTGTCTCAAAAAGACCACTATCTAAGTAAAATAGAAAAAAACCAAATCCTACAGTGGATTAATATAGACAAGTAAGCAAAAAACCTCTAAGTAACTTTTTTTCCTTATTTCTACAGATCCAGAATTGTTCCCTAGTCTTTTGTCTTTTTGAGTGCATCCTTTAAAGTGTTAGACCTCACTATCCTTACCTGCCTGCAATGAAGATTTTCAATCTTTCATTCTTACCCTAGAAGAAGAAAAAAATATCCAAACAATGACCGAGTACTATTGTCATGCAATTTGCAAATTGAGAAGAACAGCATTTTTGAAACTCATTTTCAAACTTAAAAATTCTGAGTATAAACTAAAATGAGTTGATTCAGGCAGCAGTGAAAATTAAAGGAATAAACAACACACTTCTATATCTAAACTCACCTAGTTTGCTTCACAATAGGCTAATCTGGAGATGCTTGAGTTAAAAGAGTGAAACAGATGCAAGTGACCTTCTCTCCATTGTGGAGTATCTTATCTCCACACCTATCCAAATAAAATGGTGAATTTAAACCACTTGTGCCTATAAATAATTATGTCTTAAACTCCCCTGCTTGACTTTGCCTTAGAAGACATGAAGATCAGTTGTCTCCATGTGGGGATGGAGAACAGCAGAAATACATTTCAGCTGGTGGAAGTTCTGTGCTGAAACTGTTCTTTGTCTGCGGCATTTGAGCCCATCACCAGAGCATCCTAACATGCTATGTTTGTTTGGCACAATCATATCAAGCAACTTCATATGCATCAGGTAATATTCCTTAATAAGCAGGTCGTGGTAAAACTTTGGAGACAAGAGTAAATATCCATCCAAGTTTAATCAGCAAAAAGTGTACTTTAACTTCACGGTTCTCAAATCCTATTGCCTCCAATTAACCCACGGAGAATTGGTGCAACAGATAGCATACAGCCAATCCTTCACTGTATCTCTGGGTTTAGGCAGAAATGATGGCTCATACTGCTCACAAAAAGTCTCCTTGTCCAGCTAGATGCAATACTGAATGCAGACCAAAATCCTTCCTTACAAGAGATGAAACAGAAAGGTCCACAAGAAGAGTCACCCTGACAGTACCCTCAGGCAAGGAAGAAAAGAGGAAACCCAGCACGGAAGGACCACAGTGGAAATAAGATGAGGAGTGGAAGGAAGTCTTCATTCTCATATTTTCAAGGATATAGATGGTTATTCTCCCTTCCCTAAAATTAATCTCTAAAGTTATTCTCCCATGTCAATCTAACTGCTCCTGATGTTCAGACTGAAAATTATTCCAGACTCGAGTGTTACGTGACATTTTGAGTCCTCTCTGACATACATCATATATATCACATGCATCATTCATCTTGATTTTGCCAGCAATTTATTTACTGTTCTTGCCCTCTTCTTATTTGAACAGGACGTCACTATTTTATTTGCCATCTGTGAGCTCCATATGGTCACAGCTAATGGAAGTAAGTAGTCTAAAAAAGATGACACCATTAAATAACCTTTGTTTGATTAAATAGTCTACTTCTTTTAGACTGTCCTTGCCATCACTAAATGTCAAGATAGATAGTCTTCTTGAATTATCTGAAGACCACAGGGTTTGGGATAGCTGAAAAAAAAATTTAGCTGTCATGCTATGAGTCCAGTGATACTCACTAGAAACTATCCAAAGTTGAATTCCTGTTGTATCTTCTTCGCTCAGGTAAGAAACGTTCATATTAGCAGCTTTCCCTGAGTCTCTAGCCCCATCGGAAACAAAAAGGAAGCTCATAGACCATCATAATTTTTGTCTCCTAGCCTCAGACCCTTAGACGACTCAAACCATAGAGCTTATCTCTGATTCTGTGATCTCACCTATGAACCAACTTGTCTTGGTGGGATGAGCAGCATGGGAATCCCTGGTGATCTCAGGCACCACAAACACCACTGTGTTTCTGAGAAAGTCAGAGGAATGAGCAACAACAAAATCAGCTAAATCTCCCTCTCACTTGTCTGTCTTATCAGCATCCTTTGCATTTAGTAAACAATAAAATATTTCAGGTCTGTATCTGTAGCGTTGAGGCCTTTCAGACCCATGCACTCTGCCTTTCTCAGAGGAAGTCTTAGAAACCAGAATAGAATCTGCAAGGTGTCCTAGTGGAGCTCTCCAAGGAAGCTGCTTTTTCTGAAAACTCTTTTGAGAAGAGGCCAGGACTTGCTCCTGATATATTTTTATGCTTCAGGGATATAATTAAGGCTGGCTTACATCTGTGAAACCCCATTAAAGCTCTGGCAGCCAGAGTCAGGACCTTTTAAGCCAATGAGTTTCCAAGTTTGATTTTTCTAAATGAAGTTGAAATGGATGCCAGCTTTATGTGGCTACAGCACTACTACTGTACACATGAATAGTGGTTTTAATGATTTGTTAAAATCCCTAGGGTGTTGGATGAGGTTTTAAATATTGTTTTAAAATACATTAAATGAAAATAATTAAATAATGTAATGCTTTTACAAGGCAACTAAAAAGGCTGTGTAATTAGAATGAGGGGTAATATACAATATTTAATTGTGGCCCTGGTGTTCTTTATAATGAAGTTTGAGTAATTAGTGGGATGATGACTGAGTACTTATTACTTAGTATGAGGTTTGCATTCCATTACACAAAACATCAATCACTGTTGCCCCATGACAACAGTTACAGCAGTCTCTCTTCTTCTCTCTTCCTGTGACTGTCTGCATATTTGTAGAGTTCTCTCAATTTTTTATTAAGCTTTTCACTATTTGCCTTGATTGTTTTGACAAATGAGGCCAAACTCCTTTGTTATCTATATAATATAGCATGAATGACTACTAAAAAGGAGACTTATTTTCCCTTTTGATAAAACTCCTTGTATTGAAAGGCATGCTGCAAAAAATGGCAGTTTTAACAGATTTTTAATCATAGCTGTGAATCTATGAAGTTTTTATACTATGTCTATTTACTACAGAATTTAAAAGGCCTTTTTGTGTCATCTGGTAAGCTTATTTACTAACCTCTCTTGATGGGTTTTTCCCCTACTTGCTTTTCAAGACTTGAGGCCATGGGAAAACATCATCTCAGATTGTCTGGCCTGATCTTCTCAAGAGTTTTGTAGTGCAAAAACTAAGTGTTAGTTTGGCGTTTAAGTAGGAGCCAATACTGAAGAAATGCTTTTCTAATCACATTTTTGTTAGCAAAGAGTCTGTTCCCCTCAACATTGCCTGAAGTTTTTCCTGTATTCATGACCAGTCTGAACTTTATACAATGAGGGCAGGTTACTTTTAAATGGATGGGTTATTTGGTTTTGTGACAGTATGGCCCTTCTTCTTCTGGCTGGAGAAAAGGTAAATAAGTTTTTTTCATTTTCTTCTTGCTAGATATTTCTTTATTAAAGTCATGTTAGGGAACAAGCCAGAGGAGTTCCAGTGACCGTGGAATAACTAGCACTCTAATAGTAATGCAAAGGTATTAATTGCCTCTTCAAAGGTTGAGTACTACTCAGCATTTCCTGACTACATCCAAGACAGCTGTTCTTCATTCAACATCTGATAGCATGCATGCCTTGAGGACTGACATAGTGTTTAGGGTGAATATGAAAAATGACAGCATATTCTCAGTAAAGCTAACATGTAAGTTTGTAGCCCCTCCTTGCTTGCCAGCTGCTCCAGGACATCCAAAAGATACTGCTGTCAATTTTCTGTCAGGGTGCTTAATGGCCAGGCTGAGATTAACAGGCATGCCCTTGTGATATAACAAAAGAATCGATCAGCTGCAACAAGCAGTGGCCTGCTGTGATAACTTCTAAGATGCAAAGCCACATATTCAACTTTAATGACTGGATGTTATATTGTGAATAGAGGTAAAGAAAAGAGCTAAGTAATTGCTATCTGTACTAAACTGACCGCAGTGGGGAACCATAGCCAACAACTTAAACGTCCCTTTAAGATGCAGGGACCTAAGAGTCTAACATTATAGTAACATCTTTCTAACACCAAGAAGAACAAGAGGATAGATAGATCTATATATACAAACAGGCTAAATACAGGAAATTGTTCTGCCCTTTATCTTTTTCTTCCCTTCTGCTGTAGAAGCAGAAAAATGTTGATTAACGTAAGAGCTGGAGTGGCTGTTAGATAACACACTTGTTCTGAGCTCTACAACCTCTGTATTTTTAATAATTTTTATTTTCTTCTTTTTGTTTATGTGCTTTTACTCCACATTCAAGGAACAGTGAAAGACAATCTTCTTGTGGAAGATGGCATTTTCATGATACAGATGAGACGTGTAAATATCACCAGTCTGAAGCGTAGAGTCAGTCTTGAAAAGACGTTGATCTGCAGTTGCTTGCTTGTTTGAGCTGGGCAAATGAGTAAGGAACCTTCTCTGACAAGCACTGCTGCTTGTGCTCAAATTGACTCATACAGTCAATTTCATTGACTTCAAGCTAACTTTGCCAAGTGCTGAATGCCCTTGGTTCCTATTGATTTAAAATAGGTTTAAAGCATATGGAATACAGGAAACTAATGAGATATCATGAAGGCAGAATAGGCCCAGGGAGAATATTGGAATTGAAATGAAAAAGGAAAGGATTAAAAAAGGGAAAATGTAATAAGGCATAGGGCAAGTTTAGTTTCACCTAATTTTGGTCACCTAAAAGCTAGATGCGTAGCCTGTGTTAATTGTCCTGATTTTCTCCATAGTCATGAAAAGAAAGTGACAGCTCCACAGAAACATTAATTTCACAAATCTTAGAAAATTTGGATTCATACCTAGGAAGGAATGAATCACCCTGCAGGGCATCTGTGTGTCTCCACTATGTTTAAAGAGAGTCTAGTGAATACTAGGGAAACTTCATCTGCGAGATAAATGCATTCATTTGAAAGAAAATAAATCAGCTATGGAGCAGAGCGTACCACTGTCCTAAAGATAAACCAATGATAGATTGGTCAGAATTTTTAAATTTCTTTTAGGTGCTTCATTGAGCTCTAAGGTATAAAAAATCTAAAAGGCTTTTTCATAGAGTAACACTAAAAATTTTTGTCTTTAGCTACACTCATTTTTAATCAAATGAACCTAAGTGTTTTAAAGTACCTGATTGCCCATACACAGAAAATAACCAGCTGTTATGTGCTAGAAGCGTCTTATATGCAGTCATAAGCATTTATGTTATCATCACTTAATCCATGGTGTGTATATCCCATAAGACTGGTAAGTCCTTCATTGTGGGCTATAGCCATAGAAGAGATGAAGCATCTAAACTAGGATTTTGATCATACATAATCTTCACAATACTTAAACCTCCACTCAATTGTAGACATGTTTTCTCTTTGATTTCTAACAGCCTGCTCTGCAGAATTATTCCCATCTGAAACATCAGTTGCATCATTCATTACCAATAGATACCTCTAAAGAGATATTATGAAGCTGTCTGACCACTTGCTAATTAGGTGCTCCAATGGCTAAATTTGAAGCATTTGGACACCAGTTTGATATTAAAGATGTAAAGGTGGAAGCTTAAGAAAAGATGTCAAAAAAGTTTAGTGAGGAATCTCCTTTAACTAACCACTAGAGAAGAACATGAGTTGGGAAGTAGGAGAGAGTGTGGTTGGGCAGGGTAATGGTCAAGACCAGAGACAGGACACAGGGGAAAGTAAAATGTTCCCCCTGAGACTTGTGATCATAAGATCACACTGGGAAGAATGTGGAAGTAGGCTTAGAATCGGAAGACAACTCTGTGACTGCCTTGGACCATTCACCTGCACTTCAGCTTTCTGGTTGTCACAGTGAGAGTTTCACAATGAGGACAGCATACCTGCAGTTGGGACTTCTTCCAAGAGATACTCTCTATTGGTTGCGTAGTTACATTGCTCTCTTCTTTTAAGGTGCGTTCAAGTGCCACCTAAGCATCTTGGCCACTGTTTGTTTCCAGCATCTCCTGAAATCTTGACTGGCAAGGAGTTGGAGCCTATTTCTTTTCCTTTGTCAGCTTGAGGAGTTTAAATCTTAGTTTCTAACCCCTGCTGTCCTAAGAAGACACTTATAGCCTAGATTGTGTCCAGGAATCCTCTACCCCTCCTGCTGAAGTTACAACATCACCTGGGGAAAAATAAACCAAGTTTTTTATAATTAAAAACAGAAAGAACAAATACAGTCAGATGGAAAAGGACAGAAAGTTATCTGCCTGGTAACTGCGGGCCTGTTTTGACAGACGAAAAAAAAAGTCCTACTTGAAATGTCTTGAAACAGTATGTACCTGTTCCACGCACTTCCTTTCTGGGTGAACACCCTGATTACTAGCTGAGGAATCAAGAGTTTTCTTGTGCCTTTTGAATTTCTGAAATGAACTCTTAGCAGCTCAGTAATCCCTAACTAACTCTAGGAGAAGGGCTAAAACACATATGAATATTTTCTCAGACATGGCCTTTTTTGCAACTCATGTTGCAAAATGTTACCTGTGAGCAGTTCAAGAAACTGATGTTTGTTCCAGATGTCCAGCATTATGCTGCTCCTGGTCTCCAGGAATAGCACAGACCTCCAGCAATGACAGCACACATGCTCAGTGGGGAGTGCTGGACCTATGTAACAGCTGAAAATGTCGGAGTGCACTCTGGGACGGCACACAACACTTTAGATCCAATGCTTTTTGGAGGCCTTAGGTTTACAGCTTATGCATCATAGATATTTTGGGCACGTGCAATAAGTATGAGACTGCCTGGAAAAAATGAGCTCACTGAACACTTCCTAAATGTCATACATGCACTGTACTGATCCTTGATACACAAACATTACTCCATGTAAGAATATGCAGTGAGAGATTATTTTGGTTTCCCATCTCAAAGTACAAAAGTTTCCATATGTGGCAAATAGTCATCTAGCACAGTCCTGAGTGTTCCAGGAACAAGCCCTGCTGTGTAAAGCTATGTAACCTGTATGCAATTAAGTTATCTTACAGATTTGCTCCCAGGTGTCTGCCTCTGTTCACTAAATAATGATATACTCTACCTTGTGTTTGTGTTAATAGCTGTACAGCATTAATGTAAAATATTATTCTTATTTGATGACCTTTTGCATTATTTTTTTTACACAGGAGATGAAGACTTAGGTCACTGGTCATTGAGCCTCACTCTGGTTTTAGTTGCTCCTGAATGATATAATTTAACTAGATTGGTTTTTGATAGTCAGGATTAGTTTCCCAGGAAATAGAACTTTTCTATTGCACGTGAAATGCAGGAAAAATACCATGAAGCTATGACCAGACTAAGTGCCGTGGCTAATAATGGTAAGAGCAAGAAAAGCAAAATTTCTCTGAAAGATAACTGAAAAGCAGTTCTTATTACTCCTAGTCCCTTAAAGATATTAAATCACCCTCCAACATTATTTTTTTTGCTTTTGAGAAGTTTGCAACTTCAGAAGAATTCTTATTACATGTAATTTTCTCTGTTACTGGTTCACCAGCACCAAGCATGCTGACGCTTTCTCCATCCTGACACATTCTCCATTTCCCTCTGTTACAAATGCCACTAAGATTAATTTAGCAATCTCTTCTGTACTCAGAAGACAGCAACTTGAGGACAAGAGGGAATGAGTGGTGATTCTGCAGTCATAACATCTGCTTACTTCCATAAGCTAAATTGAGCCAAGCTGATTCCTTACATCCACCATAATAACTTGTTAACTTTGAGCAGGCCTCCAAAACCTGCTTATCAGTCTATCTTTTTACATCATTTCAGATTGTCTTCAAAACTCACTGAAATATTAAAGTATACTATTTAAAATAAAGGAACTTAATAAGGCCAATATGCAAAAAGTCTGTGCCATATCAGTCATTTTCCATATGGACATCTTGGTTACCCTACAGCATCTAAAATGTCATGAGACAGGTACATTCAGTTGTCGTGATTGCTCACCCCATGTACAAATTATTTATCTGAGAGAGCTACCATTCATAGTAACGGTAGCGGAAAATTAGGCACCCTCAACAGGCCATTTGATCTGCTTTAGGCATCAAAGGGAAAACGAGCCTTCCTCAGCAGGCACCTGCTTCTTTCCACTGTTTGAAAAGGGGACCTATACCTCAGGTAAGTAAGACCTTATGTATAACTTCTAGATGCCCATCTTAGGACAATGAATTCCATCTCTAATCTTAGTCAGTTCCATTCATGTTTGTGTTAAAACCTTCTTCATGAGTAATACAACAGAAATAGTAACATCTGGGTTACCTGTCAGAACTGGACAATGCACTTTATCCTGCAAGTTCTGGGCAGATTCTGCTCTTACATGCACTGGTTCAAATAGAAATATAATCAGTGAGAATGGCATAAGTCTCAAAAAAAGTTTATTTTTTTTTACCAATGTAACCTGCACAGTGTAATATGGAGAGTTAACTGCAGAACAGTCCAACAGTTTCATGGCTTCCTACTGAATGGGTATGAAATTAAACAGTTGCAATAATTTATTGAAGAGTAAAATTGTTTCTAAAAGCCCTCTGGGAACTGAAAACAGATCCTTTTCTTTGTTTAATGTGTAGAGGATATGAGTATTTTTGTAGCCACCTCATTGAGCTCATCAGGAGAAAGTCCAGGCCCTGGTTGTTGTCTGAGTTGTGCTCTGAAACAGGCTTTCCACCCCAAGACCACCACAGGGCAGCCAAAGCTCATCTGAGACAGAGCTGGTATTTCTGGCTTGCTTCTTCTTGAGCTTTAAAACTCATCCCCTTTACTGTAATCAATTAGTTCCATTTCATTCACCGTATTATAAGCACAGAGAAAATATTAATAGGAGTGTGTAGTTAAGATCAGGCCATTTTTGTGTAAAATGCAAGTTGCTTGTCACAGTGGGATTATATCTTTATAAATGGCTTGTGTTCCTAAAGGAGATACCAAAACAACTGGTATACTGTTGAAATGAAAGCCACTGAAACAAACCAAAACCCTCTCAGAAGGAAAGATACTGTTCGTTTGAATCAAAGTAGCTCTATCAAAGAAATTCTAATGCCATAAAACTAATCAGGTAGAGGTTTAAATTTACACTTTTATGTTAAACTAAGAACATTGCCATATGAAGGTCTGTGCAAAGCTAATTTTAAAAGTTCAGGAACTGATAGACAGTTCGTAGAAAGTTCAGCTATACAAAGAATAGAAAGGAAGATCAATAGGTTTTGACCTGCTCTATGCTTTCTTGGCCATGTTTTCACCTCATTATAGGAAAGGCCATGCAATGTTTCCCTAGCCTTTTGAACCAGGGCATGATCTAAAGCTTAATAAATTAATTTGAGAAACTCATTTCAGTCGATTGGAGTAGATCTTTACCTGGCTTTTCCTGAGGCATCCTTCTGCAAATCATACTTTTCAAGATGCCTTCTTGCTGGCCCAAGGTTCAAACAGAAGCCAGCACATTCAGAATTTCAGCAACCACTGACTAATTTGCTCTCAGAAATTAAAACAAACTTTTTTTCCTTACAATGAACCCAGGCATATGAATATTCAGTTCACCTTTTTCTAAGATTTGAAATATGTACAGATGAAGGCAAAGGGTAATGTTACAGCAGTGTAACAAGTAACCTTTCATCAGCTGAACTGTGGTAACTGTCAGCATGCGTAGTCCTAGGCAATTTACAACAGTGAAATAAAACATTTTACCTTAAACTTCCTTGAGAGTGTGAAAGATGATCACCTTGCATCTCAAGACCTGACATGTATGGTGTTGCAGATGTGTTAGATTCAGTTCAAAAGCGTATGTCCTCTTATCCTCCTGAGTACACTAAGTACCTGACCGCAGCTGGAAATCTGGGCCAGGCACTTTCTCTGCCACATCTTTTGTTTCTTCAGTTCATTAGTTTGTATAAAACTACCAGGCAATACTAATTAGACTGCTAAAAAAAGAAAAAGAGTAAGGAAAGATTAGGAGGGTTCACTGCATCTTGTAACATCATGATCAGTTAACTGTGAAATTACTGCTTATTACCACTATACATTTTCTATTACCCTATGGACATTTTCAAACTCAGTATGCTGCTGGTGGAAAAATAAACTTTTAAAAGATGCAGGTTAAAGTCAAGGTTAAGCAAGTACATATGTATTTCAAAATAAAAACAAATAAATCAGGAGATTTTAGTTACGTTTTTACAGCTTAGGAAAAAGTATTTAAATTCAAGGTAATTATTTTCTCAAGATGAACATTTGTATAAACAGAAATTTGCATTAAGAAATACAGGCATTCTAAACTCTTCCCTATATGTATGTATTAAGAAGCTCTAAGAAGAGTATCTTATCATCCCTTACAAATAAATCCCCCTGCACAATGTGCAGCTTGGCCAGACTCCAAATCCTGTCCTGGAGAGTGTATTTTCTGGTGGATATAAAAGGATTATATTTCTCCTTTAAGGGATACATTCTGCACAAGATTAATTACCACAGGGAAGTGATATTGATCTAGTCAGAAAACTGTGTTTTAGAACCAAGATTAGGAAGTGCTAATTCACAAAAATTCCAGTAATTCATTAAAACAAAGATCCAGGGGTTGTGTATTTATTGCAATAACATCAATCATGATAAAATGGTGATATTTGATAACAATACAGATGACATACACATAGTTTGTTGACTGTTGTACAGTATGACTGAGCCAACATTTTAGTACTGCCAAACATCTTAAGAAGTAGAAGCAAACTCATGTTATTCTACAGTAAACATCTTAAAGTGAGATAGATTGCTAAATTTGAAAAACATATAGCCATTCACTTTTTAAAAGACACTCTTTAATAGCAAACTTCATAATAGCTCATTTAGTTTATATAGCTGTACTCTTAATTTTTGAAATAGTTGTACAGTTTTGCGAGATATATGAACTATAAAGATGTCATGATGTTTTGTTATAGGAATTAGCATATGAATAATGAAAAATAAAAGGTCAAACATCTCAAAATTTTCCCACAAAACGTCTTCAAATTACTTCAAAAAACAACTCTATTAAAGTGTATATCAGAGCCTAAATCTTGTAGTAAAGATAGCAGTCTGCAGGTGAGAGGAAAGATATGCTGTAATAGCATGTCTAACTAAAGAATAGTAATTCAAGAATGGAATATTGTCCTAATCTATTACTGGTCCTAATTTTTGTTCTGTTTTAACTCCTACTGAAGGTGACAAAAAGATTTCCAATTACTTCAGTAGAAACTGGGTCAGTAGCTGTATCCCTCAGTAGATGTGCAAACTAAAACAGAGTTATTGGCATAAACCAACAGAATATAAAGCAGTGACCTCAGTCCCAGGCAAAATGCTCAGAATCTCCCAAGAATCGCCATGACAGTTAATAGTATGTTTGTTAGGTTATGCAGAGTATCAAAGCTTAATAGATCTTTCTGCAAAATAGCCATGATGTGGTCATTTTCATGTGTACATCATTTAATTACGTCTTCTAACAGTACAGCACTCAGTATGATCTAATCTAATCAGAATTGTATCACATAAGCAGCAATTTTAAAATAATTAACATGCACACATAAACCTGGTATCCATTGATCACATGGCACTTTGAATCATCATTTGTGCTCCTATAGGCTATAGAGACTAACAAAATTACATGAGAGTTTAATCTACAGGTAAATACTAGTGTTTCAGTCATGTCTTTTCATAGGGAAATATACTACTTCTTCCAACCAAACTGAGCAATGGCATCCAGGTTCATCAGTGTTGGACACTCCTGGGAACAGGAGATCCACTAATCTATACAGAGACAAGGGCTATTGCCCCTAAACCTAGACAAGAGGCTTTCCCTCAAACACTAAAAACTAATCTACTTCTCATAAAAAGAACTGTGGTGTGTACGATGGCCAAACAGGTATCAGGAGGCATGTAAGCTTCTAACCAAATATCAGAGCTTGGTATTTTCAGTCAGGATCTAAAAGCTTGGTCTGCTAAGTCCTCTAAATGCCTTATCAGGGTGACATAGTGTTGTGCTAGTTCAGCCATCATCATTTTATGCTGCCATCAGTTGCCTGATCACATGGGCCAATGCTGAACTCAGCAACATCCCCTCTGAAGTCTTCCTTCAGACAGTCCTGCCATAGGTTCCTGTGGGCCCAGCTCCTCTGCTGCCCACTGTGGTGCCAGTGTCACCTGCTGGACACAACAGAGAGACATGGCTCCCTCAGTGACCCTTCATGTGGAAGGACACCACCAAGAGAGCTCAGCAAGATGCAAGCAGTTCCAACAGAAGCCACACCCAACAGGAAGCTTCTCCAACTGATCTGTTCCTGGTTAATACAGCCCCTGGCCTTACCCACCACCCCAACCATGACTGCCTGGCTGAGGGCAGAGCCACAGAGATACAGGTGGGCCAGGTTCTGCCTCTGGAACATGAAGCCAATCAGAAAAACAAAACATTCTGCTAGGTTGTGACTCATTCACAGGTCAACTCCATCTTGGGGCCCACAACTCATGCCCCAGCACTTCAATGACTCAAAGAGTAAAATTTCAGAGGACAATTTGATTTTTGCCTTTGTTTTTTTCACACTGGAGCAACCTTTTTAACACTGAACTTCGTGGCTTTAAGCCTGCAACTTCCTTCAAATCAAGTCTGATGAACCCAGGTGTAAGACCTGACACTAGTGGCAACTTCTGCCTGAGTGTGAGCTTGAGGAGTTGAATTGCTGTCTGCTGCCATATTTGAAGATATCACACTTTTGGGCTGAAAACTAACATCTGATATACTGAACTACTTTGTAAAATCTTGTATTTAATATGTAAAATAGAAAACAAGGGTAAGGTTAAAAATAAGATCCCAGCAAGAAGAAGGACCTGTTGAAAAAGTAGAGCTCTCTAACTGTATTCTACTATTCAGGTATTGTAGCCAGGCTAGAACAAGCCATATAGGAAGAATTCGGGAGACTTTGTGCATTTCCAAAGCATTCAAATGGTGTCTCACTAAGGAATAAATTTACAAGACATTTCTTTGTCCTCTCTCAGTAGTTTTACAACCTTCCTCCCGTATCTGAAACAGCAACTGACTTACATAAAGAAGCACAGAAAAGCAAAAAGCATACCTAATGAAGTTACTACTAAAACATACCTAATGAACTTACTACTTCTACACTTTGAGGGGCAGAAAAAGATAATTATTATCTTTCTTCACATAGTTAAGTAAAAGGAATGGGCTGATGGCTTTGGAAGATAAAGGTAAGTATCATTTCAAATAGAAAGTACTTAATGGGTCCTACGTTTCAGCTCTTGGTGAGTGACTGTACTCTTTAAGGGACCTCTGAAATTAAAAAGGTTCTTCAAGGTTCCTACTGTAGAGAGAAAATAAGAAAAGACAATTATTTACTTCCACTCACAATTATTTCTAAAGCATTATGACTTCTCAGAGTGTGAGAGCACAACTGCCAGTCACATTATTTTTATCAGACCCAATCTGAACAGAAGCCTTTCCATCTTCAGTGAGTTTTTAACAGATGCCCAAAGATTAGGAATCAGGAATTTGCAACGTAATCCAGCTGTGACTAGTTCCAGTTGTGGATTTAGCAGGTCTTCTCAGATTCAGTAAAATTAATGGGGATTCTGCTATTGACCTTCTGGGCATATTGTAAAAGTTAATCCTTTGATGCCCCTTATAGATGGACAGAACGCTAACTGCTCGTTATTAATATCCCTAGATTCAGCAAATATTCAAAGACTCCCTTCCATGGACTATAGATGTCAAGGCCAGAAGGGCTTTCATCTTGTCTCTCATTAGCTCAATTAGTCTGCTTCCTTTTATATCATTTTCAGACCTTTTAATTTCCATTATAAATTGTTGTGCAATACAGTGGTTAGAGACGCCTACTGAAACATTTTTAAAATAATGTGAGTTAGTGTATTTACATATGTTTTCATACTTATGTATGGGTAGATTAGGTAAATCACTAGCAATGTAGCAATAACTTACTGAAATCACTAGTATTGTTTGTGATTGGTACTCTGCAAAACAAAATTAAAGGGCTTGGCAGAAGTCTTGCTCTCTCATACCATTTCACTTTCCATTTTCTGTGTCCTTGGAGATTGTCATAATGCAGCTCTGTGCATTTTCAGCTAGACTTTGCCAGATGTCTACTTCTTGCATTGATTTGGAAGAAGTTAAGCTTAATTTAATTGTGCCCCAATTCTAAAGAGTATCCCTGTGCTGGCAAGTTGATTAAGCATGGTGGTAATTTTAATTATCTTCTTATCTCTCACTGGAGTGCAGTTAGTGGAGCTGATGAAGTTAACCCCATGGATAAACACCCTTTTTAAACCAGGGCCTCAGACAAGAAGGAGGAAACATTCTTTCCAACATCAAAAACTAGCCTTCACCTGTCTGAGGCCATTTCTTCTTCACTTCTCCATCCCTCTGCAGATCTCTTCCTCAAGAGAGCATGACATTACAGTTGAATTGCCTTTATTACGGGCTGGTTTTTCCTGATTTTTTTTGTGCTTGCCTGTGATTCATTGCTGTCTTCTACCTGTGACAATGCTAGGTTGGCTGCTTGTGCCTTCTATTTTTGCCAGCTGTTCCCCTCTCCACATGACTGATTCCTTTGTGTGGGTTCAACAGAAATGGCAGAAGGCTAGCATTTAAAAAATGCAAGTTAGTGCATTGCAGATTTCAGGAGATACAGTGTCAGTTTTAGATGTCACATTCATGGTAAATTCATAGAGATACACAAGGCTAACATCTCATTTAAGAATCAAACACATTAAGATACCATTTTCAAGCACTGCATTTAAATGCCTTGTAACTCATTTAATTTTCTTCCTGAAAATACCCTGTCAGAAGCCTGTAGGAGAAACAGCAGCATAATTTAAATGTCACTTTGCTTCCCATTAATGAATTTCAGATTCAGTCATTCTACTCCAGTGACAAAGTTTGCATCTCTGCTACCATGGTTCTGGTCATTTGGCCTCGTTTTCAGCTGGGTGTGCTCAGAAGCTTAAGTGCGCTTTTGTATACTTAATCGTCTGGGTTTTAATTAACACAAACAATAGCTTGGAGAGGAGAACAAAGAGGGACTCCATAAATGAGAAGGTCATTCACAAAACAAAAGAAAAAGGTCCTTACTGTAACGAATTGTAACATCTCAGTATGCAGCAACTGAAATTTTCTTACTGAACATCAAGCCATTTGCAGACTTTCTGTTCATCGCCAATTATTAATAAATACACTGAGATTCCTGTTTGCCTCATAAAATACAGACATTCAGCACTTGGCTGCAGAGACAATCAGCTTGCCCTGGTTCTCCAACCTGGCAAAACATCTGAGAACAGTTCAATTAAAGGTGGTACAAAAAGTAGTCTCTGATACATAAAGTCATATATTTTCATAGTCTCTCACGCCCTGAGAGGCAGAAAGCTGGCTGTGGTGGTCCAGCAGCATAATCCTGACTCATTTACTATATAAAGCTATCAAATGGGCGCAAGAAAGCTCAGCTTGTCTACATCTAAGAACAGCGTGGGAAAGAGCGAAATACTCTGCATACATTTGTAGACTTGAGTCTGCTCATTCCACCCCAAAACACTGTATAAAAATTACTCACTTATTTAATCCAAAGTGTAATTCAGGCATACCGGGGGTGACACACAGCCTCTGCTGAAACTGTAAAGGGAAATGTGTACCAGCTCAGAGGGATGAGTAAAGAGAGAATTTCCTCCAATGGCAATTTAGGCAGGAAGACTATCATTACTGACAGTGCAATCTCACCTCTGGGATCAAACTGAACTTGCCATCCTGCCCAGCACTGAAATTGCCACATGAATTTCCTGAATTCCTCTATTTTGCATCTCATTTGCAGAAAACTACCTCCAGTTATACAAAGACACAAACATACTCTGAGAGGCTGCATCAGGCCTCTGAGAGATTTCTTCTAGTTATTGATTCCTTGTTACAATTTCTGCAGCCCCTAAGATATCCTTCGAGATCTAACATTAGCGTACTGGCCAGGCCAAATGTTGCTTCACTTACTTATAAGAGCTGATGCATTTACATCTTAAGGGTATATTGATGTACTGCAAATAATCTTTTTTGTTTGTTTCAGGCAAGCTGAAACTCCAGAGGAGAGAGGCAGGACAGCAAACTCCTTTGCCAGTGCTTATGAAAAATTTCAGAATATAATTATATTGCTGTGAAAACTTGTGACGTGAATCCAAAACTTGATGGCAAATGTAGTATGGAGGGGAAGATCACACATGAAGAATGCAATTTCTGTATGGCACCTCTTCTTCAGTGAGCCTGAGCAATGTTTGGCACAACTAACCCTTTAAAATATCATTGCTGTTTATTTGTGAACAAAGGACTTCAGAGGCTGGAAAAGAAAGGGGAGATGCTAAAGGATAAATCCACTGAAAAAGCATCTTACCCTCTTGCTGGTAAAGAATTCAGAACAGCTGTTGTTAGCCTGTTACCGTTGATATCAGCCAATATCAAAAGCAGTTGGCAATGCTCTCATCATGCAAAAATTTCCATCAGATTTCTCAGTATATTCTAATTAGTGTGGTGACACGTGTTGTGGGCTTCAATGACTACCTCATCACAGCAGACAGGTCTGTCTTCTATTGAGGGTTTACTGGCTCGTAAATTTCTGCATCTCCCTAATTGCCCATCTAGCTTACCGAACAAATTTAGAAGTCCACATTTATTCTTTGCCACCTCACGCTTTAATCCTCTGCACGTTAAAGGTTATCTCTCACCTACACGGTGATTATGTCCACTCCAGCTTCACCCCAAGAAAGCAAACTTGCTCTTCCTTTTTGCACACAGTTATCACTTTGTCAAGGGATTCAGCCAAATAATGGCTCATTCTGCTGGCTATGCTGGTGGTACCCGTGTGGCAGTACTTATAGCAGGAGCTCTGGCATAGACCTGTCACTTGTAAAAACTTTGTCTCTTTGCTATTGTACTCCATATAAAAAAGGTAGATTTAGATTAGAAATTAGGAAGCAGTTCTTCACTCAGTGGTGAGACACTGGAACAGGTTGCCCAGAGAAGTTGTGGATGCTCCATCACTGGAAGTGTTCAAGGCCAGGTTGGATGGAGGCTTGAGCAACCTGGTGTAGTGGAAGGTGTCCTTGCCCATGGCAGGGGGATTAGAACTAGATGATCTTTAAGGTGCCTTCCAACCCAAACCATTCTATCGTTCTATCATATGGAAAAAAAAGGTTTTTTGTATAAAACAGCTAAGGATTGTACACACTTTTCCACCCTGAAGATCTTAATTTCATTCATTCCTACCTATCAAAACCAATTGGCAATCTATTTGCAAAGTTGCCAAGAACTAACTGTGGCACAGTTAATTGACGCATGTTACTTCACTCAAAAACACTGAATGCATTGCTTATTTTCCTGATCTGGACGTGTTTCAAGTAAGCTGGAAAGCAATACAAATGTCTCTTTTGATTTCAGCAGATACTGGATCCTATCCCTAAAATGCATATTACTACTACTGAGAAACAAGCATTTCCATACAGCACAGTATGCACAGAAACAAACCACATTTTGTGTTCGCGAGCACAGTGGTCAAGATGAGCAAATGAATAAATTTAGAAAACTATATATTCCTGGAATTTCCATTCCTCATTTTTCTGTGCCCCAGATGTATTTTACTCCTGATATGATAAGCTTTCACTGACCATAGATTACCTTTCCAAATTAATCGCCATGTACCTCTGTGCTCACATGGTCTGGTTGAAGCAGAACTGCTCTCTGCAATGGTACCTAACTTAACAGAAACATCCTTCTCGCACAATGAACCTGAAATCTGGAAGTTTTTCTCCTTGCATGGTTATGATAGAAACCTGATGCTCTGGTAGGCATTGTATCTGCAGCTTTAGATAACCTCAGTTTAATGAAGGTACCCATGTGTACTGATTTTGGCAAGTATAAATTCTGAGTTTCACAATGCCTTTAAAGTTTCCATAAAGACACTACAAAATTATGGGAGTTCCAGAACAGCAGTTGTGCATGAAGAAAAAACACACACAAAAAACCCCCCCTGAGAGCAACAGGCTCATTGATTTTTGTCCTCCATAAATAGAGCACTATTCCAGAGTATGAAACCTCTAGTTGCAAATTCCAGTAACTTAAACATGAGATTGACTATATGCAAACAAAAAGGTTGCATCATTATCATCAATCGAGCTGCGCAAACAGCAAAAAATGAGCAAACAGTATGAGGGGGTTTATAAATTTATCTCACACATATAATCTATATGACTATTAGGCTTTGTAGGGGGAAAAAAACTGAACCCACTGTGATTTTAGTTTGTCTTATTCCTTCAGTCAATTTTCTGTTATATAATTAAACATTTATACTTTTTTAAAAAATAAACTGGTAAGTTCCACATCACTCCTTGTTTCTAGAGATAAAAGTAAATCCACAATCATAATGCATTATCACTTCTTAAGGAGAAAAGCTTAGGTTTTTGGCCCACAGATGGAGAAATCATTAATTGCTTTATGATAATTTACGGTTAGAAGATTGTATCCTATTTTCTCCCTTTTAGTCTCAAAACAACCTGTCACAAGATTTATTTATTTTCTACTTTTGATAGCCATTTGTGCCACTGAGTGAAGTCTCTTTGTATGAGCACTTTTTGATACGCTCAGTGACTCTCTTTCATCTCTTGCTGACTTACTGACAGCCCCACCACTAGTACTACAGCTGAGCTCATCGGCCAGTGATTTCACTATGAATTCTGATGTAAGTTGAAGCAAGTAGATGATGCAGGCCACAACCCACATACCTCCAGAGCTGCACAGTAAAATTATGTCGAAGTACATGAGGTGTCTTATCAGGTAGCTTCTGTGCTCTGGGATCATGTAACCACAAGTTCCAAAGGGAGCATTAGATACTTACTACTGCTATTTGAGATAGGGAAGCAGAGGCAAACAAACTGCTAATTCTTAGAAACACATGTTGTAAATTGCAGTTGGGTCACTAACTTTAGGACTTGAGACTTGCTTAGTAATACTATCTGTGCAGATCATCACTCAAGTTGCTATTTTATTTTGGATTGCTATGATTTTTCACCCCTGTCAAGCTTTAATTTATTTGTCATGATGGCAGGTAACAACAGCTGCAGTTGTGGAAAGGACCAGGCATACGCTTCAACCAGGGCACCTAAGACTGCTTTCCAGAACAGAGTTAACCAGCCCTGGCTGCCTTCTGACTGTGCTGAGATCAGACCCTGGGCACCGCAGTCCCGACTAGCTGCCCCGGCAGCACAGCCTCAGGCGGGTGAGGAGGAGCTCCAGCAGCTCCTCTTGGATTGCATGACTGGGAGCCAGAACAATAACATGCATTTTGAAGCACATTGTCCTGCAATTGAGGCACAAATACTAAGTGCCAACTATAATTTCGCACCAATCCTCTGCCAATTAAGAATAAGATTAAGTTCAAAAATGAGTGCTATCAAACATATTACCATCTGGAAGGAAGACTATTTTCCATAGCAGAAGCACAACTACACTTCTGTCTATTATCAACTTTATTTTTAGATGTCCAGACTGAATTTAATTGAAGCTATCTACGCTTTAAAAGTAAAGAAATCAGAGGAGGGTTTTTTTATAGATTCATACACAAAAGTACAATTGCTCCCCTGGAGCAGGATTTTTTTTTTTCCCCCAGTTTTTTCATCTTTAAGCTTACCTGGCTCTTTAAGTCATTCCAAGCTGGTTTCTCTTCAATTGTTACTCATTTTGACATCGCCTCTGAATTGAACACTGGATTCTGGTGATCATCATGGAGTGCTATTGTTGCACACTGGGACAGAGACTGGACTTCCTGCTGGAAGAATGGCCATGACAGTTACACATGCTGATCCACAACATATTCACATGCACATACAGAACACAATAGCACAAGAAAAAAAAAAAAGAAGACCTCTTTAGGCACATAAAGCAAGGATGTCTCTAAAATTACCATGTTACAAAAGAGGCCAGCTGCTTAAATGATTGCATTACACAAGGCACAAACAGGGTGTATCTCTTCTGCATAAAAGCACTTTTCATTTGCCGCTATAGCTTTTTTTTTTTTAAATGCTGCTTTAGCACTTAAACAGCTGCTTTCTTCCTTTTTTTTTTTTTTAAGGTGACTATGTTTCATACATGCCACAGCTATTATATGATTGTATAATGCTTCTTTCTAATTTAGTTACCTGTGTGGGTAAAATGAATAGTGAATGCTGACTTATTTCATAAACTTTAATAAGCTTTTCAGCAAACTTCAGTGTGCTCATAGGGAGAGGCAATATAGCATGGGTCCACTGCATCATGGCACAGAAATTACAATTCTAAGCTAGAAATAAATGACATTCCAGAAAAAGCAGAAGGAACAACATTTAAGGAGTTAATAATGAACCACTTGTCTTCATTTTCAGATCCTTTAATCCTGCTATTGTGCAGTTTTCACACAGTGCTAAATTGAATTACTGCATCATTTTTTACAATTTCTTCATACAGTTGACCCAGTTTATATCAGGTTTGAAAGCATTATCATTGCTTTAGGTTCCAAGATGCTGCAGTGTATTGCATTACAAGTCAATCAGTGCAGAAGTATTTTGATGTAATTTTGCTTGTGGATATAGAAGAACAGATATCCAAATGAAGGATGGTATTTCATTTTGTCGTAACAATGTCACATAATACAGCAAGCCTTTTTTATACAATATGTATACTCTATTAGGACCAGAAACAGAGAGAAAGAAATACAACAAAATTAAAGTGAATCCTCAGTTTATGTCTTCCAGTGTTTTGCTTAACTTGTACAAGAAGAAAATAGAAAAAAGTTCTAATGTATAGCTTTTTACTATTGTGTAGCAGATACACTTAGTTGGATACCACTAAAAAAACCCAAACATGAATGCAGTGTATCTAAACATTATGCCACTTCTAAAATGCTCCAAGTGAGAAATTATTTATCAGAAATTTTCCTACTCTGAAGGCAGTGCTTTCTGCGGCTTTTTTAGCACATAAACATGGCGCTCTGTTTAAATACATTTTAAGCAATGTGTTTAGGCAAAGCACTTCATTCTCTCAAGGTCATTCTTTATGCTTCAGGTGATAATTTGTGTTGTTCTTGAAGTATTCTTATTATTGATAGTAGAGTCCTTGGTATATGTTATATTGAAATATTGCTAATGTATGAACTGTAACATTAAATTTTTAATCTAATCAATCAAATGGCACACATATGCAGTAGATGCTTGGCTTTTACTAAGATTAATTACCATGTGCAGTGAAAACGAACTCTGTGAGGTGAAATACTGCATGCACACAGACACATGCAGTGAGAAGAAAAGAAAGGAAATTGTGCAAAGGGATGAGCACTGTAATAAGTTAATGACTACTTCTGTCATTCAAAACATATGCATAGCCTTTAAGACAACACAAAACAAAGATTAAACGCATGTTAAATCAACTATCTATTAAAGCATTTAGAGCTTTTCTCCAGATTCTACATAAAAATTATGCAATCTGTTGCAAAACTAAACACTTGTCTCCCAGATGGTGCTCAGAGTGTCTGAGCAAACACCCCTTCCATGCTCTGTGTAACAAATAGTGCATATTTTTTGTTCGCCGTGCTTCATTTTATGCATTTGAGGACATTTACTCTGAACACGCTACATAGAGATGACTAAATTTGCATTGTAAAACCTAGTGATGTTGTATTTATATACCTGATTACAGTCATGAAGTGCAAGATACTTCCTCATGGAAAATGGCAGCATGTCCCATTTCACTGCCTGGATTATGCTTACTGCTGATACTCATCTGGGTTGTAATTCTCACAGGTCATTGATAGTCGTCCATTAAATAATAAGTAGCTAATTGCTTTTTTTGAACTCTACTGCAAAGTTAAGCTTCTATGACAGTATTTTGAGGGATTGTTTTTACCACACCAAATAATAGTTATGATTGAAATGGGAATAAGATTAAAGCTGCACTAATACTTCTATAATGTTATTAAAAGGTACATTATTCATGCACTAGAAACACAGGGATTACCCTTCTGGCTCAGACTATGGTCTAGCTAAAAAACTATGAAAAGATACTAAAGCACAAGAAAGTCATCTGCAATTAATGAGGCCACTATTCAGGTTTTTGTTCTTGCCACGTTTTTTTCCTATTTCCTCTGCCTTGGTTTCTACTTGTAAAATGGAGATAATAGTTCCCCATTTCACAAGAGTGAAGATCAGTACGCTGCTGTTAGTCTCCTACCACATATTTGCATAGTTCACTAAATACATACCTGAGATTAGCAGGAATTCCTTTCGTGGAGAAACCCAGCCTGATCATCATTTCTAAACAGTTTCTCCAACCTTGCCCTGCAGACACAGTGTAGCAGTTCTTTCAAGATTCCATCAGCTATCTGGTTTACAAAACAAAAAAAGAGTATTTGTTTAGTCTTTGCATCATCAAGTGTCACATATAAGTCTCCATGTTTGAAAAGACAAAGGTACTCGCATGCATAAACCCAAGGTAAAGCTTAAACAATGAGGGAACTGGAAACCTATTCCCCGATGAAGTACTCTGCACTATGTCTTTCTTTTGCCTTGTTCATTGTTTAGCTCTTGTCATAGAAGAAGCACATCTATTAAGTGAAACGAGAACAAAAAAAAATTAAGTAAAATAATATCTTTCTAGTTCATTTCTGTAACTTTTTAATAGAGAAGTAATTGTCTCCATTCATCAGCATAACTTTTGTTAAATCCATAGGGCTTTAGAGACACTTTAATATAACTTTTGTATTTTGAAAGGATGAAAATAATAAAAGTTCAAAAGTTGGATGCATGGCAATTAGATATATAATGGAGCAAAACTGCAGGGAAAGAATGTAGCTGCCAGGTCATCCAAAGCAGTATTATCTGTGTCTTCAAAATGCCAAGGGAGGCAACCCGCATGCCAGGGAGTAAAACACCGTATGATGCATCAGAGCAGGGGAGCGGGGTCAACGTGAATGTTAGAGCAGACCTTTGTCAGGTCAAACCAAGTGGTAGCGTTCTCCTGCAATTGCTGCAGGGTTCACTCTCATGTGCATGGGCTGCACAAGGGGACATGGGCCTCCCAATGCTGCTTCATCACTACTGAGCAGAGAAGCATAATCCCTCCCTGGCGATGTTCTGAGCAGCAGCACTATGCTCCTTATTGCTGCCCCATGCACCAGCTTGCTCATAAAAATAGTAAAAGTATCAGCCTCCAGCATCCACCACTGATAACTGGTTGCTATTTGGACTTTGAACCACTGACATGCCCACTTAGAACCACTGTCTCTGTGAGCACTGCAGGCAGCTTTCACCCTTGCAGCTGCCCTACCCAGTTCGTATGTTCTCAGTTTGGCTACAAAGACACTGAAGGACACTTCTGAAAACCTGCCTGACATCTTGGTTAAGCGACATCCACTGCTCCACCCTGAGCCACAGAGCCAATCATTTCACCGTAGGAAGCAATCAGGTCGGTCATGCACAGTTTGGTCCTGGTAAATGGCTACTGGCTGATACCAGTCATCTTGTCCTTCACGTGCCTGGAAATGCATTCCAGGCGGCCTTGCTTGGGACTGAATTGAGGCTTTATGGCCAGCAGTTCCTAAGACGCTCCTCCTCTCCTTTGAAGACAGGCTTAACATCTGCCTTTTCTAGTCTCTGCCCGTCATGACTTTTCCAAGATGACAGCAACCTTCCAATGACATCAGCATCTTCGGATGCATCTTGTCCAGCACCATGGACGTGGAGGCTTTCAAAATGAGACTGGACAAGGCCCCTAGCAACCTGCTCTTGTTGCCCCTGGTTTGAAGGGGGAGGTCAGACGAGAGGCTCCCTTCAGCCTCAACTATTCTACGACACTCTCTGTATGACAGCTTCTTTAAGCAGTCCCTAACTTTCTATCAAATCCACACCCTGCTTGTGTGAGTGCATTTTGCATCGCAGAGCAGATTGTCCGGTTTCCTGAATCAAGCAGTCTAACACTTCATAATCTGTGCAGTGTGATATGCCTGGTTTAAATTTATGAAGCTGTAAACCAATTTCCTGTACTAATAAACACTTCTTTCCATTCCTATTTATCCTCCTTTTAAAATTACTGCACTGCCTTGCTCTCTTTCTCTTGTCCTTGTCTTGTAAGATGGAAAAAGAGATTGGGGGGCGGGGAGGAGACAAGGGGAAAAAACCAAACAAACCACAAACCAAACCCGGCAGCTTATAGGAAAAAAAATGATACTTGGGGAGAATCCAAGATCAACAGACCAGCAAGCCCACTCATTGTTCTTTATCGGTTTGGCTCTCTGCCAGCCCCTCTAGGTTTCTCTTTCCAAACTGCTTTCTGCATTCTCACATATGTTATAGAAAGTACTATGATTTCAGAGAAGGGCTTTAATTTTTTACCAGCTTGATCTGCAAAAGTAGTTGTCCAGTTTTCAGAGGAGGAGATGAGGGGAGCGTGTTGCTCTGTCTCTCTTTAATGTATGTGTAAACTTGATTGTTCTTAGCTGAAGATCCCTATGTGTCTAGTATCACTGAAGGAGAAATGGATGCCTTTTGCATGTAGTTAGTGGGCATAATTAGCTGTAAAGTGGTTTGGGTTAGGACTGCTCTGGCAGTACAGTAGGTATTTCAAATCCAGCCTACATCAGACCTGCCAACATCTTTACAGTGAGAAGCACAATAGTTCAGCTCTGCATTTTGTCAAAAAATGATCCATTTTTCTAATGCAGCAGCAGGACAATAGGGTGATGGTATTAAAAGGCATTGATAAGAATTATTTTATCTGTATTTTTTAATAGATTCTTTCAAAAAGTAATAAATTTTTAAAATTACTTATAGGATCTGCATAGTTACGAGAGTATTTAAACCCTTCTGATCTACGGGGCTACAGGTTGGAAGAAAGTTTATAACTTAAAAGCTTAAGCCATAAAAGCTTAATTAATGCCATCATCATTGGAGTAATTCTCTGTTTAAAAGGCCAGACACTGTAGCTATCCAAACACACACCTACTGTATCTCTGCCCAGCGCTACTTGCTGTGTATCTGGTGGAAACAAGAAGCTACACAATGTGGCACAGGTTGTGTTCTGCCAGGGCTTCCCTTCCTGCCATGGCCTGTGGCGTCATCGTACAGACATTTCCAAGGGGAAGCTGCAGTCGGGCTGCAACTACTCAGGTCCCCCAGTCAAGCTGGAGCAATGGGGACATCCCAGGAAACATTAGCAGAGTTGTGAGAACAGCACAAGAGCATCCTCATCCCATTTAGAGGGAGCCTGGAAAGCACCTGCTCTTGCTGCTGCCGCTTTACCTGCCCCTGACCAATTCCTACAGAATTTCCAGAATTACAGCAAGGTTTTGCAGAAATCCCATTTCAGAGCTGGACAAGGGCCTGGCCATCCCAGACTTACACCTGAGTGCCTCTCATTGTCAGAGAACTGTAAGCAACCAGTGAATTCACGTCAGGATCTCTGAATGCACCAGGTACCATTTCAGGCACGTTTTTCTCACAAAGAGTGAGAATGACAGCAAACCTGGTGGTGATGGGGGCAGCAGGGGAACAACCTTACAGTGATGTTCCCTGGGAAAGCCCGTTATGTTTGGCTTATTCGGAGACACTCATTCAACTTTCAGTCTGAGATCAGGCTCTGAGAGAATGCAGGCATACACTATGGCATGAATATATAGAATCAGGGATTTTTCAAGACTGACTGTTCTTTCCATTTCTGCTTTCATAGTTAAGCTGAAGGAAACTGGTCATTAAATAAAAACTGCATAGTCCAAGAGATTATTTATGTGTTTGACAATAGATAGAAATGTGTACATTCAAAAACATTTGAAAAATCTGAAACTTCAAACTTTTCTGCGTACTGTGCTTCAGATTATTAAAACTTTTTTTCTTATTATTGATAACATGGTTCACACATGTCAAGGAGAGCGATAAGCCCTGGTTATTCTAAGATGTGTTACAAGATGTGCATCTCCAAGTGAAGAGAGAATATTGTTAGTAAACCCTGACTGCAGCCTGCAAATCCAGCGCTGGATTCCAGGGACTCTGAATGGGGAAAAAAGCCCCATACTGAGACTGAGACAGGCTGATTGAGACCAGCGCCAGGCAGACACAAACCAGCTCTGCTGAGCCTATCACTACGGCAGCTAAACAAGCACAGTTTAAAGGTCCTGTAGATCTCAGCTACCCCCCATGCTTACTCTTTCAGGAGTTTCCCATCTGTAGATGTAAGAAGCTTTATAGAGAGATGTATTTAAATTCTCACTTTGGCTCCTACTTTTCATTGCTTTTACTGCATCTTTAATAAAAACAACAATCAGATAAAGTTGCTCATTTGACTTTCAGAGTCAGTTCTCAGGAGGGCTGGAAATGTGCAGGTTTTGGATGCAGTCTGCCCTTCAGTGCCAGAAAGGGCCTGTTCACCATTATTAAGTACGACATTTACTCTCTTCATTGGTTCGAACCATGTCCACCATCATCTCTGTAGCATACAAATATTGCCGTTTGCAGATGGGTTAAGAACAGATTTAAGATTCACGTTGACTGCTGATGCTCAGTGAAAATTCTGGCTTTTGTGGGGTGTTATTTTGGGGTTGCTTATTTGTTCTGTGAAAAAGAAAATCTGCCTGCTTGCTGACCAGCTCTGATTGCCAGTTCCAGTGCTGTGCAAGTAAGTCTTGCAAAAATGAGAATCAGTTGACCTGGCACATTCTATAAGCTCTGGTCAGGTGCTTCTGTAGTGGGTGACTAAGGAAAGTTTCCTCTATTATGAGTCTTTGTTTCTTAGTAATGCTGTAATAATTTGGTTACACAAATCTATTACATATATACATACATATTTAAAATATGGTGGAAGGAACAGATATTTGTAAATGCAAACCAGCAATATGTTGTCTTGCTAGTTAGCCAAGTGCATCATAATTTGCCAACCTTTGAATGGTGTGAATTACAAAGAGTCCAGAGTGTGCTTGGAATCCTGCTGGCAGCTGGGTAGCTAAAGTCAAGGAGAAAATAAAATGTGAAGGAAGTAGCTTGAGGGACTTTCAAAAGGGAGGGACTTCTAAGGCCTGATTGCTAGTAAAGATAGCTACAGGTGATAAGCCTAGTTGTACATCTCTATTTACATATTAATTGCAATCCTTCTATGGCATAATTAAAGAGGCTTAATACAGGGTTTCATCCAAACATCACTTGCATCAACAATAAGCTGAAGACTTCAGAGGATCGGTGCTGGGTTCACCTAAAGTGCTGTGGCGGCACTGACTGCTTGGGATTTGTGACGGTTCTTGTTTAAGAACTGTCACTACAGCTTTTCAGAGATTCATTTACAGAGATTTATTAAATAGAAATGCCAATTTACATGGGCATAAAATGAACAACCTAGAATATCACATTATCACTACTGTTCTTACTACTTCTGCTATTACTATCAAACATACGTAATGCCACAAATATGTCTCCTGAAGAGCGAGCTGTATAAAACAAGGAAAGGGTGGTAAAGGGAGACAGACCGTCACTCCTGAAAGCAGTTAGGTGTATGCTGTATTTCAGGCATGTAAGCAATTTCACTGGCTTCAGTCAGGTTCTTTGAGAGCAAAACTCTATAAATACTGTTTCTTACCGAGTCCTGAATAGTCACAGAAGAAATGGCTAAGGTTTGAAGGAGAACAAAAGGAAACTGCAAACAGAGCACCAGAGAAGGCAAAAGGCATTCAAGAGAGAGGTGACTGGCATGGTCAGCGGGGCAGACAACGTGCCATGAGTCAGGCAGAAAGGGGATGCTAAGACACCAAAGAACACACAAAAAACTGACCTCTCCTATAGAAACGTCATGCAAATGGCAAATGATGGCAATTGTGTCCATGGTACAAAGAACCTGTCAGAACCTGATGGTGCTGATCTCACATGCCCATGCTCTTTTGCATACAGAATTCATTCTGGCTATTTCTAATTTGACCTTTAAAAGAATCTGGGGCCTGTTCTTACCCAAACGTCTAACCTCTTTCTGCAGTTCATCCACTTCAGGCTTTTAGCATAAAACAGAATAGAATAGAAAGAATATAATAGAAAAATCATTCTCTGATCTTTGATCTATTTATCTTCGCAATAGATGGAAGGCATCCTTACTATCAATTTAAGAGGCTACTATGGTTTATGACAGTATGAATTCCCTTAATTACTATTAAACAATTATTTTTAGAATCAGTTCTACATACAAAGTCTGAATGCTCTGAGGAGGTGTAAGGGTAGCAGAACTACAGTAACCAGGAGCTACCATGCCCTTTTCCCACACTCAACTCACTCCATGTTTCAAGAGTGTACTCTGGGATACTCCACTGCAGACTTTTTTTTGTCCCTCCTGCTCTCATGTCATTACCTTCTTCTAGATGTACATGTTGATCTCTTTCTTGGTCCTTTAGCCAATGAGACATTAAGTCTTTCTAAATGTCTCTTTCTCATACATACTGTCCCACCCAAATGTTGTCAGTTCCTGGTTCAGCAGCAATATAAATTAGAATTGTTGTTATTACTTACAAAATCAGCAATAAGTATACAAGACTGTGTGTATGAACATATGGACCCATGTTATATCCAGAGGTGGTATAAATTCAAGGCTTCCTTATCTGTGGGGTTTTGGTTTTTTTTTTTTTAGCAAAACAAGACTGAACTACGTATAATAAAATACTGGTACAGTAACAAAGGTTCAGCAGTTAATATAAAATATCTATTCAGAACCACACAATTTACATTCAAACCCTGAATATTTAAAAATTAATAGAAAATATCAGCTTGTTAATAATTGAAATCACATGAATGCGACTGCACTTACTACAGTATATTAGCTGTTATCTGCAGCCTGATAGGAAAATGTTTAACCTCCGAATAAATAGAATGTGCATTCTGTAAGCCCCTAAGGCTTTGTTACTATTAAGCCAATGTGATCCTTGAGAACACGTACCTGTGTACATCTTGCGGAATCAGAAGTACAACATGTACTCTCGCAGCATTTTTCTTTGTCTGAGAATAGTCCTTTTATCCGTAAATCTGGGAGGGAAAAATGAAAGCACTGAAGAGTGACTTCACTACAAAAGAATGCAATAAAATTAGCACTGCATGAATGTCATTTTTCTGAACTTTTCACAGTTTCACATATTGTTTCCTCTATCTTTCAAGAAATTTTGGTGTATCAGCTCAGCAAGCTGGCAGCAGAAAAAGCATCATGATTTTTTTTTTTTGGTCAAATGGTTTATGACTTCACACCTATACTGGGAGTTTTACCATCCATCCATATTTATATTTGTCCTCTATTTCTTCAATTCAAATGTCCTTTCACATAAGATTGGTTTCCTGCAGAGAGAAGATAAACATCAGAACCCTTACCTCACATGCAATAAAGTAAACATATTTATTTGTCCCCAGTAGTGGTGTTAGAGAAAAAAAATCTCAGATTCTAGTACCTAACCTTTAATTCATATTGTTCTTAGAGCTAACACAGAAAAAGGAGCTCAGGGGAAGAAGGGGAGGCTTTTTTTTCTTTTCTTTTCTCCCAGGCAGCATACTATTCAGAGCTACAAACAGAAATATTCGTATTAGAAAGGATACCAAATGCTGTGGTGCAGAATCATGAGAAAATGTCTGACAGCACGATTATAAAGCATCTTCTGTGACTGCACAGCAAAGAATTGGTGCGACTATTGTGAAGTAACCCCCGTTCTTAGGTAGAGACGCTGTCCAGTCGTGAACGCAGTGGGTTTGGAGCTCCTGTTTATTGCTGCAAACTGAAACGAGGTGAGGGGGACTGCAGCAAAGCCTTTTCAACAACTGGCAAGGATGCATAAATTACTGTGAAATGCAAGTCAAAAGAAATTGGCATTCAGGAGGGCCAGACAGCACAGACAGTCCATTATCCCTTTAACCACCTAACTGACTCAGACACAACTGCTTGATCAATCTGGAGGCAGATGCTATAGCTAGAAAACTATTTTAACAGCTTGGCATCTGGGTGCTGTGATTGCTCAAAGAAAGAGGACTGGTGCAATCTGATGAGGTGAACTGCAGCCTGCTGGGGACATCAGATGGTAATTAAATATGCTTTCTTCCTAGGGAAAAGCAGGTAAAGGAATAAATGTGATTAGAAAATGCAACTTCTGTTTTTGAATTGAAAATAAGTTGTGTGGCGTAGAAAACTAACAGCGTAGTGAGTTCTGCCCATTAGCCCCTAGTACAAACTTTACTAGAAAGGCTGTACTATCAATAGTGCATTCGGCACTAAGCCCTGATTCAGCCAAGAATTTCTCAAGTGTGTGAGCTAAAAGAATTCCTACAGCTGAAGACAAGCCTAGGACTTGTTGAATCAGTTGCAACTGTGCTTCAAATTAAGAATATTAAGTAGTAATAATGCCATGTTATCTGGCTTATTTTGATAATTTGTTCTCACCTTTCCCACGCAGAGCAATGTCTGCACATTTTTCAAGTACTGAGCCAACTACCTATGGGAAAATACAGGGCAAAATTGGTCTATCGACCACAAGTGATATAAATCCTTTATGGGTTCAAGATAGATTTATTCTAGTTGAAGGTCTGACCCTGTTATGAAAGATTTACATGGAGAAGTACATCAAGTATAATCATTTCCAATGATCTGGAATTACACAGCCTATGTAAAATACTTGTTTATTGCTTTGTTGATGTTTATGTGAGAAAAAAATAGATTTTTTTCTTGAAATATTAATGTGGAACAATAGAAAGGGGCAAAAATATACCTGTTTCATGCTGTAATATTTTAAAATTAAATGCTGCATAAAATGCCAGTGTCTTTTGTCAGTGGTGGAGGTGAAATACCTCTGCCCTTTATCCCCTCATCCCAACAGCACTGTGGGTTTTCGTATAACATAGAGTCTCTGTTGTATGCAGCTCAGTATCTTGGCTTCTGAAAGGACCAAAGAATTCTTGGTGTTGTAGAGAATCTGATTCCTCCTATATGTGAATCCCTCTTAATTTCTGATAAGCATTGCTAAAATTAACATACTTTTCTATATTATGTTGACTGCTCTATTTCTCTGTTGTGCCAAACTCATTTTTCTGCTCTTAGATGAAAGCAGACTAGATTTTGCTGTCATTAGACATCAATGGCATTACTTAAGACTTAAGAGACTTTTCTTTCATCCTGTTACACCTAATGTGCTTCAGTGTGTATGTGACCAGAGGAAAAAAAACCACAAGCTGCAGCTGTCTAAAGAACCTGCCAGGGTAAGAAAGAGTAACTGATGTTCTTCAGTCCCTGCACGTCAGTAAAGCGTAAAGCTGTTAAATCATAAAATGGCTGAGCTGAGCCATTTACTTTGCTAAAGGTGCGTGTTCTCTTTTCCTTTTCCTCTGTCAATTGACTAAAGCTACCTACTAGTTGCAAGTACTTTTTATGTTACTAACTTCTGGACTTGCTCTCTCAATGTTTTTTTGAAGTGGTTTTTCTGATAGTCTGAGAGCATCAGGACTCACACTCAGCTCTCGTTTGCATCCTCCCGATATATAATTCCTAAAACCTTTACTCCATCAAGAAAAGTAATACTTAGCCTAAAAGGTACTGGAAGGTCACAATTAGATGTCCCTGGAGTCTTCTCTTCTCCCGGCTGAACAACTCCAACTCTCTCAACCTGTTCTTGTACGAAAAGTGATTGAGCCCACTGACCATCTTCTTGGCCCTCCTCTGGACCCGCTCCGGAAGGTCTATGTCCCTCTTGTGCTGGGGGCTCCAGAGCTGGATACCGTACTCCAGGTGGGGTCTCACGAGAGCAGAGGGGCAGATCTAATTCTGAAGTTTGCGAGGAAACAGGAAGGGGGAAGTAATGACCCAAGTGGTGGTGTTCAAACTGGGGATCCAAATGCTGCTGCATTTATTTACTGATAAGTCTATAACAGAGAAGGGTCTGGTGTACACCAGTCAATTTATATAAACTCATATTTTAAAAATCACGAAACTGGCTTGCCCATTTAATTTCACTGTTTTAACTAAAACCAGCATATAAACAAGTACTTGTGCGTGAATCCCTATAAAAACACCCTCAGATTTAATTGCTTATCTTATACCAGATTATTGCCAGGTTTCACTACGTTGGTATAAATGGATCATTTACAGAGAGATTATAGTGATTCAGTTTACGCAGCCAAGCCAGTACACACTTAAATACTTACATGTATATTTATCAACATATGTGTGTATATAGCAGTGTGTAGTGACCTTACTGCAGGAGACACTTCATAGTGCTAGTTATAATTTTGCTATGAAGTAAATGACCGGTAATTGTAAGAAGTCATGGTCTTAGTTTTAGTCCCTTACCTGTACCAATGAAGACCTGAATTACGTGAAATTTCAAACCTCGGTGCACCAAAAATTAACTTTTCTTCAAGGGCCGACATTAAAATTATGGAAACTGAAGCGTCCATGAGAATTAGTTACTTTCGTGATGGCAGCTTTCCTCTTGTGTCTGAAAAGCTGTGAGTATTTCTACTGATAATCACAAACATTAGCCAACCAGCACATATGCCAGCAATAACAGTTCAGTATTAATGAAGTGTCTTTTTTTCTGCTGGTAATGAAATTCATTCTTGGCATTAGAACCCTGCCTTACATTGTGAAAGTAAATAGAAGATGAACAGAAATGGCATTTATTCATTAAAATTGCAAAATAGCAATTAAATCTTCTCCTGTTCTCTTTCTGAATAATCTGTTCTAAAGTATCTAAAGAACAGGTAGTGAGAAGCAGTTGTGGGTAAGGCTGATCAGATGGTAACAACTCCATTTTGTGTCAGCCTCTCAGCTTTGGAAACTTGCTTATATTCAGCACGTTCATTTTCAAAAACCAAAACGCTCCAAACAAATCCACAATGAAGAATAATCAGGAGAAGGCAAGAAGTTACACCCTGGACAGATGAGACCTCTGCATCTTAGCAGCCAAGCTGGGACCCCATGGCATTCGACACAAGTTTAAATGGTTATTCTGAGAGGAAGGGGCTTTTCATCTCAGCCATTACAAATCAAGACAGATACTGAGGTAGTGATCTGTCTGCCCAGACAACAGATCCTGCTCCAAACCCACTCTTTCCCAGTAGAAATTTCATGGAAACTGGGAGGTCTCCAGGAAAGATTTCAACCCCTCAGAAGTCAGCACACGCTCTGAGCAACCATGGGCTCAGATAAAGTAGAATCGTTTGCTAACAGTCTTCATCCACCTAATATTTAATGTTACTAAAACACTTGACCTAAAAGTGCTTGTCAATGGGAGTTAAGTATCATCATCATCATAACACAATACGCAACACAAGTGCAAGAAACTTAACGGCATTTTTGAAACCACTCAGCTCCTATAAAGCTCTGCCAGGACACAGACACATTGGAGTGAATGTTTCATTTGCAACATTTGCTCTTTTTGAGACGCTACCTTCTACACTTCCTTCCACTTTTCTCATAGTGACATGGATCTGGCACAGCTACTTTGGTCCACACTGTAAACCTTCCCTGTACTAAGGAATGTCTCTTTTTTCCCGCTAATTGACACTGAGATGGTAAAAGGGGCATACAGGACAACAACAACAAATTGGCTCCTTAAGTAACTGCTGGTATCCTGCAGTGATTCTGTCCGAGTTGGATGAATTAAAAAACCCAAGGTGATACCCTCTATCTCTTCCCCTACCATCATTTGCTATCATTCCATATGTCCCATCCTCTTCCAAAAAGGTAAATGTCAGCCTAAAATAATTAAGAATTTATCTCCTTTCTTGGAAAGACAAACACCTGAAGAAGAAGAGGAGCTCACAATGTGGTCAGGATTATTTATCTCATTACTCATGTATCAATCATACAATGGGTTAAAGCAAAGGCATGAATAATAGATCACAGGTGAGGAGTTAAGTGGGATACCGACAGAATTAAACGTATTACCTATTAATACAAAGCCAGCTCCAAGCACAGTCGCATGGGCAACAACATTAAAAAACCTCAAACAAACAGCAGAACTGAATGGTATTACTGTTGCACAGTAAATCATTATAAGCTACATTAGCCGTAACATCCTGAAGTCTTTCTGACGTGATATTCTACCTGAATGATAACTCAGAGATTGGTTTAATAGTTTATTTCTGAAACACTAATTTAATTAAAATATTCTAGGAGCTCTACTGCAGTAATGCAGTGTGGATTTATATCTGAATCCTGCCTGGGGTCTCAGTGAAATTGCATCAGACTTACTCTGAGTGTGGCAATCTAAATCTACAAATTTAAATGCTGAATAAGAAATGCTGAAGCTACTTCTCTCGCCAATTTTTCATCATATCAATCAAAATATTGCATGATAGCATCAGCCTTTTGAAATGGGAGATCTCAAAAGTTCAATTTTATTTTGTAAAGAAGAAATCTGTTAGGAGCTACTGCTCCTCAGATAATGTTTTGATTTTGATAGATTCTTATTCTGTCCCTTTTTTCCTCTCTTTTTATAATTAAACAAATTTTACCAGTGAATTCCCAATCAGGGATAGACCAGTGCCTGCTGCCTCTCACGTCCATTTTCTCAGCGTTGAAGCATAAACAAAAGCACTGCAGATGTGAGTTGAAGGTGTATGAAGTCAGGGAACTAGCAGTTTCAATGAAGAGCACTGCAACATCAGACGAAGCCATTGTAATGCTTAAATGGGAGCTGGGGCACTGTTTTCCTAAAGACACAGGTGCACACCGAACATAGAATTCAGAAGACATGCCTATGAGCAGCTACTTAAAAACCGTGACTGTGTCATATTTACTAGGGGGTGTTAAATGATGGTAAGGCAAGGCAGAGCTATCTGCCTTTCCTGGCACCCATAAAGGCTCAGCAGCAGCACTCAGCTCTATTAATGGCCAATACAAAACCTGCTGAATTACCCAGAGGCTTTGGATCAGGCCCCGGTATTAAAAGTGCTTTATATTTTTGAAATCGCTAGTTAATAAATAAGGGGCCAGCAGATGCTGCAAGAAAACAAAGCTGTATAGTTGCTGGGATTTATTGACTAATAAAACTTGTTGTTACTGTGAACTGCAAATGGTTTCCTCTGTGCAGCTCTTTACATCAGTTTTTAACAGCTCCTATAGAGAAGAAATCTTTTTTCACTACATTATTAGTATACCTGGGTCCAGATAAATGGACAGAGAAATGTGCTGCAATCAGGGAACATTTAAAACAATAAGCTCCAGAGCAAAAGAAAAAGTGCTCAAGGAATTGCAAACAAACAAAAGACAGTCAACGGTCTGATCAGAATTGAGAATTTGGCACGTTACAAAAACAAACCTCAAAAGCTTTTTCAGCCTTATATTTGGCTGCTAGTGAATAAGATAAACAGGCTGGTGGGAGGTGAGCTGAGGGAATACAATGTGAATCCAAGCAGGCGGTGTTATGGCTTTGCAAGGCAAAGGTTAGACTTCACACGGGGCAGTGTATCTAGCATTTGTCATTCTTTCTTAGGTAAGATATAATTTCTCTTGAAGGAAAGTAGAACTGAGTGACTCAAATGATGCCAAACTTCAAAGATTTAAAATGTGAAGTAGGGTTGAGAAAAGCTAATCCATAGCCAGCTTGATAAAAATAAAGATGATAAATTTCTCTTCAGATTGCAAGAGATTTAGGAATTAGAATTACATCTTGCCATCGTTTTTCCTCCTTTGCTTTCCTCATTCCTGTTACTATCACATTAAGTGAGGCCAAGTGGCAAATGGCACAGTGGCAACACTTCAGGAGGGGTGATCTTAGGTAGTAAAATTGTACACCAAACATCACACATTGACAGGCACTTTTGATGTGGCATACAGTCTTACCCAAAATTTGGATTAGAAGGTAAAATTGTGTTCCTAAAAATCTGAAAAAAAAATAGAAAAGTGAAACATTGTTTAAATTATTTCAAGAATGTCTTGGGTTGTTTTGTCTTTTAAATATTTCACCTGTATGTTACTTATATTTCCAACCAAAGTGAATTTTGTTTTCATTAGAAAAGTCTGACAGACCAACAGCCTGAAACCATTTTTTCAGTATTGTTCCTGAAGCAAGGAGTTCACAACGCTGTTTTTTCCTAAGTGTTAACATTTTCCAAGAGAGAAAAAAATTCTCAAAAGGTCTATTTGAGAGCAATCCTATGCAGCCTGACACAGCTTGATCCAAAGGCCACTGAAGTTAATGAAATGACTTTTGTTGTTTCCAGTAGGCTTTGGGTCAAGCCATTTAATGACCAGAAAGGGAATGAAAGTCCTAATGTAGTACCCTACACTGAAAACGGACTTCTAGCAAAAAAGGAGTAGAGATGCTCCGTAACTCAGAACATCACTGATGTGTTAGCACAGTGACAAAGCAGGTTAACAAAATTAAAGCATGGATGATAGGAGTTCAGCAATTGCTTCTGAGCTACATGTTCTAATCTAACACAACCCATATAAGAAGAGAATCACCGCAATGCTGCTGATGTGCAGGGGCAGGGGTTCACAGCCTTCAGGCACAATATTACTGTGCTGCTGAAAGGTACCCAAGCATAAAAGAGGCGGGGGCAGAGTGTGCCTAAAGGATGAGGGTTCTGATTACAATACATGTGAATGAGAAGAACAAGAAATCTCAACTAATTAAGCACTTAGAATCTCCTGAGTGGCACTTTTAAATTATAGCATGGAAATATTTTGAGACAATTTGTCTCCTCATACCTTGAAACATGGGGAACACTCAAAGTAAGTAGCAGCTAAACATCTAGTGTCACATCCTGTCATGTCCAGAGAAAAAACTCACACAGAATAAGCTCAGTAAACGCACAACTCCTAGTCAATTAACCTAGAAATACAGCTGTGTGAAAATCTACTAGTGAAAATTCAGTCTGTGGTGAAAACTGCCTGGTTCCCCATTTTGCCACAAGTCTGACTCTTGGGACAGACCTCTCAGGGAACCTTAGATCAGTCTTCAGCTTCGCATGGAAACCAAATAAAATCAGGGAAAATCATTGTGGTGATTTTCAGGGCTTTGTGCTTTATAATTCCATGTATTAGATTGTCAGTTTGTAGAAAGCTCTATAGTTTCCCTGAGCTTGGCAAAACGATACTAATTTCCACCAGGTGAAAACCAAACCATACATTCCATGTATAAGCCGACATGAGCAAAAAACAAAAGGGTTCTATAATCCAGAGTTTGCAAAACAAACAGAAGACCTCCCGCCCTGCACAAAGAACTTTAGATTGGAGTTGTCACATGCAAAGCAAATATAGTTGGCTGCACAGCAACTGAAGCCTGTAATTTTGGCTTGCCAAACTCAGAAGGCTTAAAGACCTGTGAAAGGAATCACTCCTAATAATTCTTAGAAAAGGTCCAACTCATATTTAGAATAAAACTAGCACTGGGAGAAAGGCAAGCACAACCCCGCTGTGGCTCATTCATTACTTGTATTCATAAAACTATTAAAGCATAAAAAAGGGAAAAAAAACATTCAGCCATCAACAGACCAATGGGGAATTGTTATCATCTTACTAGAGGCCAATACCTCAAGAATAGCAGGATTTAGGGAATAATGTGGGCTTTTTAAAATTGAAAATTGCATGTCTGGTAAGCAGACGGTTTTCAAGACAATGAATAAAGGCAGCTGGAGGATGTTACAAGACTGTACAATCTATGCTACAGCACACAGAATGAACAAAGCAAAAAATAATAAAACAAAAGATGATAGCCAAATTAGCATATGTGCAGGCCAGTTACATCTAGCTGGTGCCTATGCACAGGCTCCAAAAAAGGAACAAAGGTGTTTTGTCCTTTTTTTTGTTCCCTGCATCTTCCCAATCCAATTGATTTCAGAATGCTTTACTGACAATTTTGACGTGCCATTTTCCCAACAGAGGGAAAAAGGCATGAGCCCAGCTGTGTCATCCTCAGTGGGAAAATGTGCTGCCCACTTTCTCCCCACACGCTCCTGCCTCCCTCCGGCTGCTTCTGCTCCACGTTGTCCCTGCCACAAAGTTCACTTCTCATGGCACATTATGACTGAAACTGAGAATTTCTGAATGCATGACAGAAATTGACTCTGCTGACTTCTAAGCTTCCATGATAGCAAAATTCATGCACAAAACGGTTTTATGTTAGATACACAGTCACAGACTGCATGAGACAATTTTCATGCATGCGCCTGCATGGGAAAATGCTTGTATTATGAAAATCAAAGCCACAGGTGGCAGACTCTCAAAGGTCTGTGCAATGACTGAAATGCACGAAAAATACATGTAATAGGGACTATGTATATCAGAGTGATATGCCAAATATATAGGCCTTTTGAAAACCTGGTTTCATGTGTCTAAACTCAATCTCTTTTAATCTACCTTTAAAAAAAATGGCTGAATTCCTAAAATTACACTTAAAAGCCTCTGATTTCTGGCTGGAGAGGCAGCAGTATTCTACCAGCAATTGAGTCAATTCTCATTAAGAGCCATGACTGTTTGCATAAACAGAAATGACAGTTTATAGGTAAATCTTACCCGGTGTGGAGTCCATTCATTTTAAATGTTATGCTCAAAAGGCCACAGCAGCATAATAATGTGAAGGCAGGCATGAAGTCTCCAATAAAACTGTACCCACTGGGTGAGTGCCACTGCGTAGCATGCTCTGGGTATTTGCAGAACGATTATACACTGGGTGGTCAATCAAAGCTCAGTCTGTCATAAATATTAGACCTAAAGGCCACAGGTGTGGATTTTACAGAACTGTTTCTTGTCTCCACTCTCACAGGATATAATACCTATGTACCTTTATAAAGAATTTGCTCTCATTCATTCAAGCATTTCTTAAAGTGACTCTTCTGCACACTGCATCTACAAAGTTAGTTTATTAAGGATACTCCCCTGACGCTCATCCCTCCTAGCAGAACTCTAGAACTGTAATTTTTTCATCTCTCCTGTGGTCATGCAGACAATGAACTAGGAAGTCTGTTGCTTACATTTTTTCACTTACACCGTCTTATCAGCTGATGGCAGATGGTTTGGGGGAATCTCAGGGAGAAAAGAGCCACTGCTAATGTCACTGCTGTATCTTGAACTTTAGTCTTTCCCACTGCATGTTATTTGTTAGCAAAACATGGACACCAGAGCAACAGAGCAGCCTGTCTGAGCAGGGAGAGCAGCTTTTCTCACCATGAGAGACAAACCACAAACAACTCTGTTGTGTATATCGATGGAAAAAAACCAAAGAAAACCAACAACCCCGAAACACTCCATTACAGTAGTTTTGCAAATGTCAGGTGTTGAATGCTTTATGGTACAAAACACAACAGAATTTCAAAATAAAATAATGGGTTTACAGAAAGGGGTCGAAAAAACAGGAAGAAGAGGAGAAAAGTTGTGGGAGAAAGAAATAAGGGGAGCAGAGCACACACAGGATGTCCACAGAACAGGCAGCTTTCCTGGGGGTAAAACAACACTAAGAGGCATAACTATAACGCAGCATGGCTGCAAGGATGGCCAGTACAGAGAATCGTAAGCAAGCATCAGCCTGCGCTGGTCCACCTACTGTTTTGCCTCCACAGCAGAACAGTGCACAAAGTCTGTCTCGAGCTTGGGAAACCACTCAGCTGTGTGAGTGCAGAGCTCTCCCAGGCTGATTCAGAATCACGCACTGGATATATTAAACAATACAGCAACGCTATCAGATGGATGCTGCTGCAGTCTCCTACGGCCAGAGTGGTACCTACATACGATGAAGCCCACTACCACAGAGGCATACCAGTTCAGCTCTAGGTAGGGGATTATGCTAATGAAGCTTTGCAGTCTATGGACAAATCTAGGTTCTTTGAGGGTAGCTTTTTGGGGTGGGGGGAGTTGGTTGGGTTTCTGCCATACAGCAACATCTTAAGCAAAACATATTCTAATGGCAAGGAACTGCCTCAAACAGTTTATCTCATCTATGCTACAAAAACTTCTGAACTCAATTACAATAATTTTGTGTTCCCTGTGATTTAAATTCTATCTTAATGGTTTAAGAATGAATGCTGAAGGCTTCACAAACCCAGGGTTCTTGCATAATTCTTGAGCACATTGAGACCACATCACTGAAACAAGCAAAGTCATGTTTAAATATGTAGGAGTACAAGTATATTGCCCTGGTCTCCCAGCAGTGACTTGAAAAAGAGACAATGAAGATTACTATTAAGCTATAGAACTCTGCTATGTATTCAATCCAATTTTATAAACTCGGTCTGCTCCTCTCAAAATTATTTTAGCCCAGACAAAATCAACACTGTTCACAATAGGAACTCATGGTTTCATACATGCAGAGGACATGCTACTTTTGGCATTACTCTACATTATGTACGGCCTTGAATTCTTTCCTACAGATCTTGGAGGAATTTGTCCTGACTGGAGTTAAATGAACTGCATTAGCCTCTGTCCTAAGCAGAAAATGGTTTTGTAGGAAAATAATGATTTTTAGTTTGTAAATTCTCTTGGCCCAGACACTGCAAAACCCCTGTATTTGTGTTTCAGACAGGACACAGGACTAGATATAGCAAGGCTTGGACTCAGTGAGCAGCCTGCCCAAAAAACATGTCCAGGCAATCCACAACATTTTCTAAGAATAACTGGAGGACTGCAGGGATTCTTTGCAGTTTTGTGGCAGGACACCAGTGCCAATTCTATATGCTCATTTTGCTATTTGAGGACTGCAGCTGAGTTTTCCCTGTGACATTCAGGAAGCAAATCACAGCCTGAGCAGTTTTGTACTGGAACAAAAGATTATTTTCATATAGAATTAGCAAATTGTCAAATTTTAGCTGGAGGCTCAGAGGAGATTTTTTACATGACCAAGAGAAGATTATTATTGTAGTTACTTTTTTCAAGAAATTGTGAAACATGCATCATCAATATTTAATGTGAATAAAAATATAGCTGGTTTATACTAAAACTCCCATATACAAATCAGCACTAGAGGAGACTCTTCTGCCTCCTAAAGGATTTTTTAAAAGCAGCATCAGAGTACTAGCCACTTCTAGTACGGGTTTTAAAATTGGAAGTAAATATTTATTGCAGAATACTAATAATCTGTTTACACATGGCAAATGTTTCAAAGAACTGTCACATACTTCTTTTTCTCTCCAGAAAAGGCGGCATTTTCCATCCAGAAAGAATGATGCAAAAGGTATTGCCAAAAAAGTGGGCGTGCATTGCTACAATTTAAGATTAGTCATATTACTGTTAAAAATGGGTCAAATCTTTCATTCCTTACCAAATCAAAAATGCATGCCCATTTACCAGTTCTTAAGTATTATCCAGGATACAAGAGGCACTGCAAACAATACTGGAGACATCATAAGCTTACCGTACTCACTGACAATCAGCTGGGCAGGACATGCTGACACCTGCATGAAAGGCTGCTAAAGTCAGAGGTGATACGAGATTAATTCAGAGTGTTTCTGATACTCTAGATTGAAAAAATTCACTGTCAGTCAAAACCACAAGGGGTCAACTATTTCATTCCAGAGCAGGAAAGAAAGAATGGCATTTTAAAGTTGTTGCTTCTGTGACAGGATCATTGTATGCTCTTCTCATCGTTCTTCAGATTTTTCATTAACACAGGAGATAACGAGGAAGATATAACAAGGCTGGAGTAAAAATCATTGTAATTTTTCCGGTGCAGCCAAGACAAGATGGCACAAAGCCCTTCTTCAGCTGCCAAAGACAGTGTGTAGGATGATACCACCATTATTAGATCTTTTGCCTCAGCAGCAAGGAAAGTTTCTTTATCCAGCTACTACGTGACTTCACCTGATAGCATGGATTTCACATTTTTAATGGAAATTCTCCTAGAGAATCTGCCCTAAGAAGCTCCCAAATCTCCAGTTTTTACTATAAACTTGTGTGCATTGTCATTTGTATCACAGTGAAATAATGCACATATGCAAAACCTGCTTTCCTCTTTTTAATTATAGATATTGTAGCCTCTTTCAGTTACCCCAAAAATTAAAAGAATGGTCTGCCTTGTCCTATTGATAGCCAGCAGCTATTGACACATTTATGACGGAAAAACTCTGTCAGAAGATGATACTGTCTTACCTGGCTGACACCAGTGATAAAACTTAAGATCTCAGAATATATTTTTGTCAACATATTTCTGAACACACAGATAGGCAGAGGATCTCTCTAATGCTTTACAACACATTCACTTAATGGCAATTTTAGTTTTCTATTAGTTAACCTGCAATAGATCTGTTCTTACAGTGCATACACAGGAGCAAGGTAAGAATCTGATCCTAATCACTGAACAAAGACTTTTAAAAATAGGACTCAGTCTGGTCTGAAGACAAGGCTCATAACTGAAGTTCTGCCAGTTAGTATTTGCCATAGCTTGATAATGATGAATTACAGGTTGAGGGAGGTTGATTATTCCCCGCTATTTGGCACTAGTGAGACCACATCTGGAGTGTTGTGTCCAGTGCTGGACTCCCTAGTAAAAGAAAGACATGGATATACTGGAGTGAGTCCAGCAAAGGTTCACAAAGATGATTAAGGGCTTGGAGCATCTGACATGCAAGAACAGGCTGGCAGGGCTGGAATCGCTTAGGCTGGAGAAGAGACAGTGCAAGGGGATCTTATCAATGTGTATCCATTTCTGATGGGAGGCAGTAAGGAAGATGGAGCTAGACTCTTCGCAGCAGGGCCCTGTGACAGGACAAGAGGCAATGGGCATGGGCTGAAGCACAGGAAATGCCCTTTCAGCATAGGAAAAAACCTTCCTCTAAGGATGGTCAAACAGTGGGACAGCTTGCCCAGAGAACTGCAGTGTCTTGGAACTGTTCAGAATTCGACTGGACGTGGCCTGAGCAACCTGACAAGCAGAGCTGGGCAAATGAGCTCTCATCCAACTTCAACTATTCTATGACCTTGTGAATATGAGGAAGAGAGACTCTTTTCTATACTGTTTGGAAACACAAGATATTAATTCTAGTCCACATGCTCATAATGTTTGGGATTTTTCACCATCTCAAATCAGAATAAAAACAAAGTTATGAAATATTTCAGTTTGATCATCAAAATGCTTCAGATTAACAAAATATGTTGCATTATACTCTTACAGAACATGATATATTGATCTTACTAAATATTTCAATACATTCTCACTGAAAACTCCAATGAAAAGTAGCATGTTCCATGCAACATTTTTATTTAATATTTTCCTACATGAACCTTTCAGTTGGAAATTGTTAAGCCTGTTCTTAAAGCCTGGTTCAGGCCACTCATTTTCAAAGCCTAGACTCATGGCATGTCACTGATATTACTGAATATTTTTGGCTATAACTGCCTTATAACTAATGACACATCACTAACATACAGAATATGTACAATACACACAAAAGACCCGATCTCAAGCATATGAAGATTGTTATACACAGCAATGCATCAAAGCTTTAAAACATATCCACAGTTCACAAGTTTCCTCTTTCTGCCACTGCTTTGGTTTTTGGGGAGAGGGTTTGGTTTTTGTTTTTATCTTGGAGATACTTACATACTTAGTTCTTTCAAAAGAAAAACAATAAAAGTGAGGGAAAATTGCTAGCAGAAGCAAAATACAATGGGTAGCAGAGCACATAGCGTAAGTCTCCTAGGTAAGTATGCTTTCTTAAGTACATCTTTTTTGTCTGCGGCTTCCCGTACCAAGGGAAAGAACCCTGGGCCAGTTCTGCAACAGCATTACTGAGTCTTGTCTGCCTGCAGCATTATGAGAGAAAGGTTTGGTGCAAGCTGCCAAATTAGGGACCATGATAATTACCTGAACCAAAGTGTCTGAAAAATAGCTTCTGGGTAATGGAATTTGATAATACATGCTGTTCCTTTCATGCCGTATGACACAGTATTATCTTAGAACTGTTGGAACAGTGGTAACAACCCCATGAAGCCTTCGCTCCATGTGCAGATCAGCCATGTCGACATGCAGAGCAATGACCATTCAGTCCATAATTCCCTTTCCTTTTCTGTTAGAGAATTTCTTGCTTCAAAGAAAAACCTGCAGTAAAGCTTGGTTTTATTTTTCTTTCTCAATTATCACAGACCACTGCATGCAATCATATTTTTATATATTCTCTTAATTAAGTTGTAAAATGTGACTGGTTCCTTTCTGAAATGTGTATTATCCAATTAAGAAATATATAATGACTAGAATTTATCATTAATTATTATTTCACAGACACAAGGTAGGCATTTGCATTTTATTATATGCTGACAAGAAATTGCAGAGTCAAGTTAATCTCCCTGCAGTTACTGAAGTTGTACCTAGCCTAAAATTTGACTCACACTAGGCAACCAAAATTAAATAGATGTATGGTAAATGATACTAGGTGAGTGTGTGACAAATTCTTCAGCAAGTGTTTAGGTTGCCAGACTGTTACAGGAAAAGATAATAAAATGCATCATACCTAATATTACTGTGACACTGGTGACCATGTACAATAGTGTTCATTTCCCACTTCAATCTGTATCTAAAGTGCAATCTCGTATTTCTGAGATTATAATTAGACTAAAGCTAAATACACATTTTCAATGTCAGCTAGGAGTATTCTTGTAGTAGTAAAAGCCCTGGGGTAGACACAGTCACACTCTAAAAAAAACATAGCTTATTTCATTCAGGGAAGTTGCATAAGCAATTCTGAGAAAAGCTCTCTATTACTGTTTTAAGTTGCACCCAGACCAGAAGGATTTTCAACTAGAGTTGCCTGTCTTTTTGGTGAATGTCTGAATGACTGGGATTCAGTGAATTCTGCCTACTGGTTTAATTATCCATTTTCCCAGTAAAGACCAGATACTGACAGGGGACATGACAAGAACACTGATTTATTGCACCTCTACAGCTCTACCAATATATATAGAGCAAACCTTTGCTATAAGGACTAGATAAAAGGACTAAATAAACCCAGTGTTACTAAGTTAAGGTCCTGTCTGCACACAATAGTGTAATTTCTTTAATTACGTTGTAAACTGTATTCATTAAAATGTTCCTTTGCCGCTACAGCATACCTGCAAATATTTAATATGCTCATCTGGTCTGAGGCACCTTCACAGTGGTGTAACTAAAAAGATAGTAGATGAAAAATTATATTATTACATTGTGCAAGTGGACCACACTAAATTAAGGTCTTGCAGTGAAAGTTTACCAGTTAAATAGGGAAGAGAAATTCTCCTGCAGAAGATAGTGCAAATAGACAAAAACTAATTTGTGCTATCCAAGGGGGAGGGACAAGTAGGAGACCAGATACTACAACACAGAGAAACTAACCTAGTTTTCACTTGCTAAACATCATAGCACCATGCACAAAGCATTCGCTTGCTTGGAAGACAGACAAACCCCAAAAGCAGTGGAAGATTTGCATCTTGGTCCTTGGAAAGCAAAGAAACCACCTAGCAATATGCTTTCTAGGCTCAGACGCTAGGCAGTGACAGTCAGAGCTGTCTTAAACTCAGCTTCTTATCAGAGATAGACAAGAAGAGAAGAGGAGGATTGGCAGGGTAAACTATGGCTGCTGTAGGTTGCAAAATAATATAGTAAAAGATGGAATATATAACACAACTCTGTTCTCTCGCTGTAATTTAGCAAAACAGGCTATGCTGCTTACTTTAGAACCCAGTCAAGTGCCAGATGATAATAATAAATTTGTAACACAGTCATTCAAAACCTTTTTTCTCTTTTCAAATTGTTAATTAAAAGTACTTCATTTAAGAACATGGTTTATCAACTTCTTCCAGAAAAAAATGCAGTCAAAGCCACAGGGCAAACAGGCTGTCATGAAACATGAGGCTGTATATGCCAGTCTGGACACAGTACTATTGTTAAGTCAAAGAATCACATTTTTTCCCCCCAAGATTCAGTATTTGGGATGCATAGTTTCAGGACAATGGGACCGAACACTGACCCTTTTGCCCTAATTACGACATTTGGTCTATCATAAATCAAAATGGAACGAATAGAAACAATGTTTGATATGGCTATTTACCACAAACATGAATCACAGACAACCAGGACTATAAAGAGAAGGAATCTAGTTTTTTTAAGTATCCTGATTTATACTGGGTAAGAGTCTACACTTATCAGATATTTGCTCTTACAGCGGTATTAACAATGCTCCTGCAAAATAAACCAATACCCAAGTAAGACTGTATTTGATAATGTGCTCCTAGAGAATATAACACAATACAACTCTTGGATAGTTCTTCAGCTGGCAGAACCCCATTGGAGTCTGGCCATTTACACCAGCTGAGGATATGGCTGATGACCAAATTTTTATCCTAGGCAATGAAAAGTGTGTTTTGCAATGTGTCAGCTACATTCCGCATGCAAACAGAGATCCATAATCATTAAAGAATGGCAGTTAATTCTTCCTGAACACACTGGCAGAAATTATTAGCAGCTAACCTAATGAATGCAGCTCTACACCAGTACTCAGACAAGTTTGGTGGGATCTCATCTTGTTAGTCAACATCAGTGAGCTTCTGACTCCAATGGCCGTTTAGCAATGCTTGGATTAGAACTACTCCCTGAGTTGAGGAATCCCTTGCACTAGTGAACAATATTAACAGACTTTTCAGTATCATGATACTTTCAAATAAATTATTGGACACTTTGTTTTTACTATTTACCCAGTGCTAATAACATTCCAATGACTTGGCATTAGATCTATTGTTTAAAAACAAGGATTAATTGAAAGAACTGCATCCAATTTGGACTCTTAAGCTGACAAGTTAAAGCAACGTAGTTCTAAGAAAATATGTCTTAATGACAATGCAATAAGCATACCAAAAAACTTTGGGATAGGAAATGAATTTTAAAAGGCTACTAAACTAACAGAAGTGAATGGCAGGCTTTGGTTAGAGATGTGATACAGCGCGGATTTTTGAAAAATGCCTAACTTTGCGAATGACACATTTCTGCCTGTGTGCCTTTTGGACTCTAATTAAGCACAGTATATGTACACTTAATACGCAGAGACTGGCTTCCTGAGGAAGGGGGCCACCAAGCAGCCAGCACTGAAAAAACACAAGCAGTCATTACTACATTGTTTATTGGCCAAGGTACTGAATAATAGTGGTATTCTGTTTTTCAGTGTGTTTTATTCACTGTAATAGATTCAAATACTCCATACTACTGACTAGCTTAATATCCTTCAACTTTCCAGCTGCACAGTGGTCCAGATTCAAAAAGAATATTTCAGTCTGGTAGTTAGTGCCTCCTAGGTATTTGCTACTTCCTTTATTCTTTCACTCCCTCCTTCCCCCATCTCCCCATCGCAACCTTTCTCCACTGCTCCTAAGCACACAACTGAGGCTCAGGACCTTAGAGCTAGATCTTCAAAGAGTAGGAGCAAGAGAAGCAGGATGAGAGTAACACCCTTCTGCTCAGCTCTTTCAGCTACTTTTCAAAGCTCTCCTTTGTTTTGGTGTGCAGCACATCTGAAACGCATTCCCAGGCATTAAACCTTGATCTCCTGATACAGAATTTAATCACCTGAATTTATCTGTGATTTTTACTCCTACATTATAGGTAACCTGTGCACCACAGTGAAGTCTCTTCTTTTGCTTAGACCACTTGGTGCCTAAAACATAAGCCTTACGGTATTTAAGTTGTGGGGTCTATCTTTCACCAGACCGATTAAATCCTCAGGTGGTTTGGTAACATTCCTAATGCCAACTAAATACAAAATAAGTAGCAATAAAGATCTCTAACGATATGGAGCTTATCAAAACCCATGAACTTAGGTAATGTGAGTCTGTGCCACATTCCACCACATGCCACACTACCTACCTTACCAGATGTGTAAAAAGAAACGGTGAAAGACTGTAAAATGCTTGGGCAGACCTCAAAGCAAAGTGTAAGCATAGATGCTCTGAGGAGATACTTATTTTCTCTTTCTCCATAATTTTAAGAATAAGAATACAAATGTTAAAACGTGTCTCTCTCTTCTGTATCTGGGGTAAAAAGTTAGCAGTGGCTTTCTCCCTTTCATTATATTTTCAGTATTACTTTTTATCTATTATAACCGTAGCTAGTGAAAGTTCTGTAAAATTCACAGTCCGTGAAGAAATGATGGTGCAGATGCCAAACTTACTCTGTAAGCAAAATACTTGCAGAGTTTTCTGTTCTTAAGTTTATCCCACAACCATTACTGTACATTTCACCAGTCACAATGAATTTAATTCTATTCTACTTTCAGCTAGGACTTAAAGTTTTAATGTCCCGCCAGTACTTATTATCAATTAAGTACAAGTGTTCAAGAAGGGTGGGCACAACAATAAGAATTACACAGAGGAAAGCATGCTAAAACCTGTCAAGAGTATTCCTGTACACAGTCATTCAAGAACTGAGGACCATGACCCGTACTTGTCAAACAAACAACAGCTTAGGTCTGTTGGTACTTAGATGAGAAATCTCTGATATCTCTGATAACACAATCTGAGGTTCTGAAAAGCATGATGTTGCTGGGACGTGAAATTGTGCTCTTCCTTTTCTTTAATATCTAAGTGTTACACGGGTCTTAATATAGGTATCAGAAGCAAAGTGATCCTTTGGCTGAGAGCCAAAAACTAAGTGCTGTTCTTAGAAATGCATTATATCAATGTGTGCTTTTAGGCAAATCACTAACACAAACCACATCATTCTCCTTATTTGCAAAACTGGGAAATAAAGACACTTGCATATTTTTTGAAAGTTTTTTGAAATCCATGCCTTGAAAGGTTCAGAAGAGTATTTGATATTAATGATTACTACTATTACTTAAGTCATAGGAAAGCTGAGACAGCCACTAGTTAATATTTAAAAGGCAGTATGAATTATGTCTATCTCCAGGGTGTGAGTTAAAGGGTGTCTTTGACCTCCTCTCATCAGTTGTTATTGAGGAGAATATTTCAAATAAGATGTGGCAGATAATAGTCGTGCCTTGGCCATTTTCCAGTATAAACACTTGCATTTTGCTTACTTAAAATTCAGTGTATTGTGTATGTTATTCTTCAGTACGTGCTCCGTATTATTGTCGGATGTTACTGAAAAATGCCTACAGTTGTTACGCTTAATATCTGTTATTTATATTTGATAGTGGTGTGTGGTCAAATTCTGCTCTCAGTGCCCAATCAAACCCAGGAACATCATTCAAGCACAGGAAAATCAGAGAGTTTCCTGGTTGTAATCAAAAGCACAATTTGTTAAATTGAAACGGAACTCCATGATCTTTCCAGACAAAAACAATATATAAAAACGGGAAGGGAGCACAGTCTTGAAGTGACCAATAACACGTACTGAAGGCTTTGCTGTTTGTCCCTTTGACATGCCTCTAGAGCAACACTGCAAAACTGAAACACTTCTGAAAACTGCAGCCAGACCTTTCTCACAAGCCAGTACTCAACTTGGCCATGGGCAGACAGGGCTCTAGAGCAGAAACTCACCAAGTGACCATACAGTAGCCTTAGGTTTATGACAAGAGTCATACATCCAGCATACAACTTGCCAGGAGTTCACCACATCGGTGATGGGTGCTAGTTAGGGAGCTGCCACAGAGGTATGGCTCATTTGATGTGGCTCATTGTGACTGGCTTACAGATATTTGTAGTAAGTACTGGACCAGTCTTACTGCAGCCTATGAGCCAGCCTTATTAAACTAGCACGTAACATGCTGACAGGTCAGCTTACATTGGCAGGGACAATAGGCAGTATTTGCATGGGTATCATTATATAATCGCTCTTCTTAAAAAAATAAGTATTGTTTGATCCTCTTTGAAAACTGATTTTAGTAATAACATCATATACTGCCTCTAAAAGGGAATGTTCAGAGATAAGCAAGATTTACCTACTTATTTCAGCTCTGCAGTGTGGAGGATGCAATGGAAGCAATATAAGCTGCAGAGAGATGTGTTTTATCACACAGGAAGCCATCAAGAAACATTTCGAGAAGAAGAGACCATATGCGGACTACGACAGCATGATATATGAGTCACACTGCTGAAATCAACTCTTGGATTCAACAGTGCCATTTGAAGGGACAAAACCATTATTTTCTTTAGCCATTCAAGCAAGGGAAACATACTGACTCAATTGCCAGCACAGCCACCAGAAGGAAATTGTGTATTCCTTTTAGCATTCAAGACATTGCTCTATCGCCTTATTCATATGAAATTCTGCATCTCTTTTGAAAACAGCAAAACAATGACTTTGTCTCCATTTTAATTTGGAAGGAGTCCAAATTAAGCCATTATGAGAGATAAATGACATAATGAGAGCTGCATGCAATTTACTGTAAAAAACGAACGAGCAAAATGACCTCTCAAATGTTTGAATTTTTCTTTTTTGAACTTACTGAAATTTTAATGTTCTAGGTAGTGAAGTCAAGTTTCATATTCAGCTTTCCTGTTAATGTCAACATGCACATGACAGGTTCCAACTAAGCAGAAAAATAGGACATTATGATGCCAACCTAGTGTTCCATTATTATCAAGAATAAATGAACTCAACTTACACAGAGGTTCTGTATTAACTGTTTCCAGAGTAGACTCCCATGTGCAATACTGTCTCATAGGAGTTTGTCTGACTGGCAAATATTAGATGTTCTGGCAGTGAAAAGAAACTGAGAGCCTTTCTTACTCTGAGACTATAATCGTGAACAAAAATGTGCTGGAAGCACTGGTGAAAACACGGCCTCCTGGACCCTATGATCACAATCCTTTTGAGTAGTAAAGTCTGCCAGCTCATAGCAAAGGTCATCTTCAGTTTGCAGCTTCAGGCTTTTAATCCTAAGTAAGCCAATCAGATCCATATTAAGTGATGAACATATTATGTTAATTAGCATAATTATGCTAATGAACATTCCTTCAAGGAATATTCATTCATGATTCATTAGTTAGGTATTATCATCTGAAACCAATGGAAAAATGTTTTTAAAAACTCAATTAACCCCTTTGGGGCAATCCCAGACCTCAACAGATTGGCTTTTGATACCACTTCTCCTATTTATTCCCAGACTTGCACCTGTCTATGGTCATCCCTTCACTGGAGTGCTCTGCCTTTTCCAAAGTCTTCATTTTCTTTCTGTCAGGGACTTCAATCTCGACTAGGAAAAGGTAAAAAAAAAAAACAAACCAAAAAACAACCACCCATAGAAAATCTCTATAATAATGTTTTATTTCTGAAGCCCTCTGTACTTCTTTGCAAGACCTAGTATCTTGTTTCAGTGGCTGATGTTATTGGTTCTGCAGACTATCCCAGTGCTATCATCTCCTGAACAAGAATGGGAAAACACTGAAACAGCAGAGAAGTTGACTGAGCCTGCACAGGACTGAAGTGGGTGACTAGCCAGGGCCTAGCCTAGGACTGGCACTACCCTGCCCAGTATATGTGCCGTATTCTGTAGTAAAAGGAGCACTTGCTACATATGGTACTTACTGTTTTCCATCATACAGATACAGCTCTGCTTTGCATTCCTGATCCGTGATTACACACATTTCTAAGGTGTTAGATGCGTTAACACACACCCAGTATCATGCACAAACCACAAGTTTTTGAAGGCCAGCAAGCTATGTGGCCAGATGCATTTGAGGCATTTAAATATTATTCTATCCATGTGCTGGTATTAGTAGCATCTACATGTGTAAAATTCATCAGTGGTTATAAAACATCATCCCTCCAGTGAATTGAAGGCCATGTCATTTCAGCTCAGCAGCTGGCAATACAGGATTTTAAACGATACACTTAAGATACACTTTTCTAATAATGAAATAGAGGAATATGTCTGTTGATAAGACATACGTCCTCCACAATAAGCCTCTCTGTGCTGTAAGGTTAGCCCAGTTTACATTCCACAATCAGCAGCACCCCACCAGTGGGTTTTTAATATGCTTTATCAGTTTAATATGCCTAAACATTTGCAAGTAGAAAGGCCAGGGGATTGTCAGCCCTGGATCCAGCTGCAGTGAGAACAGAACTTTGCAGCCCTGAAGCCCCAACTGTATGAGGGGTGTACACATGGCATCTGACTGGACTAATGGGCATGAGAAGTTACAGGTCTTGTAACTCTCCTCTCACCACTGTGTCATTACTTCATTCCATCAAAACTGAAAAATAAAACATGTGAAGCACTCTGCAGTGACCTGTGTAATCCCACAGAGGTCACAGCAAAGACTGATTTATGATGAATGACAACTGCCAATGATTATGAAAATTGGTAGCCAGTATAGCATTTATAACTCATGCCTGCAGAACAGGGCACAGAAAAATAATTCTCCCTTTTATTATCCCTAAAGGTTTACTGCTCTTAGCTTTATTCAAAGAAACTTAAGGCCCCGAGAAAATGATGCAGCATATATAAGCAGGGCAAACATTATGTCAAGCTATTTTAAAAATGTCAGTCTGTTAGCTGATGTAGGGTTCTGACTTAATATGTAAGAGAAAATGAATGAGTCTGAAAATTTCTTTTTAGTAGTTTAGAAAATGGGATCTGAGATTGCTTTAAACAAGGTCACAAAGACCTCTCAACCTTTCCCTTTATTTATTTTTTTGCAAACATACTGACTGGTTTGATGGTGCACCACAGGCAAATATCTGCATGCTTCACATAAAGAAACGGTGTCTTTACGTTATCTGGACAAATTCCCAGTGTAATTGCAACCAAAGTAAAACATCTCCAAGACTGCAAAGAAGTGTCAAAACAAGAAATAGAATAACAGAAACCTGAGATGTTTTCCATTTGCAGGCCTTCATATTGGTGTCTTTTTTCATACTTTTAGTTGTATATTGGAAAGCGTAATTTGATGATAGACGTGACACTCTGTATTAGTTTTTATTTTGACAAATTCATTAAACATCACATAACTTGAAAAATGAACCAGGAGGCACTAAGCCAGCCTGGGAAGATTGTACTTCATAAACTGAATTGCTCACATGGGCAACATTTTGGTGGAAGTTATAGATTTTCTAGCATATCCCTGATAGATAGCACTAATATAACTTCAATAAAAACTCCGGATATGTCAATATGAAATTTTTTCTAGCATCGAAAGATGTAAGATACTTCAGCTAATAAATTGGAAGACTCCCTATTCCTCACGGTACACTAACTTACACATCAGATTATAGCAAGTATTGAAACCGTCTAAGGTACAGCAGGCAGCTGTAGCTATGCTGCTTATAAAAGCTGCACTAAATTAAGTTATCCATGTACTACAGGCAATAATAGGAATTTAAGATCTAGAACAAGCATTTCTGTAAAATGTTAGCATCCTTCTATTTTTAACTTAGATAACATACGATTTTTCAAAACTGACAAATTAATGAAAAAGATAACCAGTATCTGCTGCATACAATTGATGTGCTTTCTCTTTGTTCCAAAAATAAGACCTTTCACTTACCTCCCTAAGATGTACTGATTTTTCAAAAACTGTGACCAATTCCAAATTGATTTAGTATGAGGAGTGCAAACAGCTATCGTGTTCTGAACGAAAAACAGATAGAGGATTCAGAAGGCTGCCAGTGCATGAGGGCAGGGCAGCATGTGTGTGCATACATAGACACACATACAGACACATACTATGTGCGTGTATGTATGCACACAAACATAAACATACAGCATTCCATTTTGTCAGAGTTTAAATTATACATATATTGCTGCACCTTACAAGCAATGACTTCCCACAATACAAATGACAAAATGTGACTGGAAATAGCTGCCTGGTTGTTTTCACACATTCTATTACCAGTGACTGTAGATAGCAAGAAGACAGCAAAATTCACAAATGTTTGAATGATACTTTTTAGAACTGACAGAAGATACCATGGGTGTAGGTTACCAAGTTTGAAGTAGGTAGCTGGCAGGAATGTGAGACACTACCTGGGCTTGGCTAAGAAAATTCTACAGTTTATGGTACAAAAATTGATTCTGTACAAGATGGCATCAGCAGCATGTATCGCACTTCGATGGCCACAGACGGCTTCCTCAGGCATGCTAGCCATTCGATACTTCCTCAAGGTTCAAGAGAAACTTCCTAGCCAATGTTACCAATAGATTGTACAGACTTTGTGATTACACAGTAATTCCAAAATAATTACTGCACTATAACCCAAAAACTGTGTTCAAAGGTGTCTAAATAAGTTATGTTGGTGCACTTCTAATATTGCAGAGATCAGTATTCAAAAGTCAGTGCATCTGAACAAGGCATCAGCAGCTGATGCAGTTCCTTAAATGTGCAATCTCAGGTTCCTAAAAAGACTTTTAAAGGCTCAAAACACTGCAAGGCACCCGACTGAGAGAAAATAGTGTTCATTGCTGGCTTTCACATCCTTGAGTCACAGATTCTTATATTTAAATATTAACACCAACACAATGTAGGATATTTTTTTCTCTATCAGAGGCACTTAATTGTACTTCTACCTGGTATTTGTCTCTACTCCCGCACAGTAACATGACAATACTTCATGACAGATCTTTTTCATTTGTGTTAAAACCAGAGCAAAATACATTAAATCTCTCCCACTGGTGAAATCACCAAATTTTCAGTGATCTTCAGACAGCTGCTCTGCATTCAGTGAAGGTGGATGCTCCATATTTGTATGAGAAATGCTTCTCAGAATACTGTTTATCCTTAACCAGGAGCCCTAATACTCAGGTTTCTGAATATTAACAGATAACATTAAAGCAGTCAATAGGCTCTGAAGGCGTATCGCCACCTGATACGGATATACAGTTCTGCCATACTTGTATGTAACTTCTGGCATAGAACACTGGCCTCTCAAAAATGTACTGATCACAGCTGGCATAAATGGCTGTTCTCTAGAAAGATGCAGTGTTTGGCTTCAGCTAAGTACTTCCAGGTACATAGTACTGGGAAGAAAGAGATGCAAGCTTCAGAGCAACCTGACTGCCAGGGAAAGCAAGATACATCCTCAGTATGATTTCTTTAAAAGAATGCACTGTGACTCCCTGCGCACTCACACTGCAGCACAAAGGGTTGAACCTTCTCGATCAATGTCTCTGGGCCCTGGCAAAGAAATCACTTTCCTTCTTCCTCAATTTATGCAGGCTGTGCTGTTTCCAGAGTACTAAAGTGATCCATTACATAATCCACAATAGTCCTCCTTAGCATCTAATGCCTGACGAATTAAAAAAAAAAAAAAAATCAAGACAAAAAAATCTGGATTCTTATCAAATTATTATTATATTGGCATAACTCAAAATTCAATTTCTTGACTCTCAAAAAATACATTGGATAATTTGGAAAAACTATTTACTCTTTCCTCCTAAAAAAATACCCAGAAACTGTGCCTTTTTTTAGCTGTCTGAGCCAAAGAAATGAACAGATGTAGAAAACCTTTTGGTTCTGTTGTTGGTCACGCACCACAGAAGAAGAAGAGGGTGTTATACCCACAGCATAGTTTAATTCAGTACTGGTAAATACTTCAGTAAGATTTTATCTTCTCTGGACAAATGCAGTAATTTCCATAATTTATTCATTAAATGTAGAAATGCATATAATTTCCTTTGTTTTCTCTCTTAAGAAATACTGCATATTCTTCCAGGATGATGATTTCACTTCCAAAATGTGATGAACTCAGGAGACAAAAATCAACAGATGATACTATCACTACATTGGTTTCTAGAGAAATATCTGTGGTTAGAGCAGAATTCCCAAACTATGGATTGAAAGCAAAATTTAAACTGTATTACTGAAGTACCTACAGAATTTTTCTCTGTAAGAAGGTTAGATTGGAGGCAATGACATCCTGTACAGAAGCACACTAGGTTAGCGCTACAGAGCTCTCACCAGAAGTCGGAAAATCAAAAACATTTTAGTCCTAAAAATCTTTAGTTCATAAAACATGTTCTTACATGCTCTGTACGTTTCTTTTTTTTTTTTTCAAAACTAGACATCATTTGGAAATGAAAAGCTTTTTTGAAGGTGAAGTATTCGTGAAAATCAGGCAGCTACAGTCAGGAATGTTTAGAAAGAAATTCTAGCAGAAAAGCTGCTAAGGACACAGAGCAGTTTGCCCTGGTTTGTCCTCCTGACAAGATAAAGCCAGATCCCTGTTTTCTTACATCAGTCTTGTTTCTAATAGCAAAGTCACTTATTGATGGTCCACCCACATTGCTTGCTAGCCGTAATGCACTGGAATACTAAATCAGATAATAGTAGAGGTTAACAGAATTTGAAATGCTTAGAGATTTGACTAAAAGCTCTTCAAGTCCATGAATCTCCCTATATTACTGTTACATTGTGGCAGATCGTTCCCCACCTGCTAAGAGGAAGCAATTATGGCAGGGGAACAGACTGCACGGATGACCTGAACCTTGCTCACAACAGATGAGAAAATACAACATACTACTCCCATGTCTGAAAGATTTTTAAAGCTGGTAGAAAGGAAATATTAATGAAAGTGGGGAGATGGAAGGCTGGGCTGGGGGTAGGTCTATAAGACCATAAAGGCACTAAGAGCAGGACTTCCTGTATAGATATACCTGAAATGGCATTCCATAAGAACTGCAACGTCTAATTAGATATGTGCTTTGTAGAGAAGATACAAGTATGTATAAGTATCCAATACACATACGTATGCCATATCACCAGTGATGACAGAAAAAGTCGGTGCTCATGTATGGGAGTGTATGCACACTGGGAAAGCTGCCTCTGACTAAACAGGCACGAGCTTTCTGGGGTACCTTTCAGTAGGCTGAAACTTAGCCTCCTGTAATGTGAAGGAAATTAGCACCAATTTAAAAATTAATTTCAAATTGATGCAAAAATAGTCCAACTCAGACTTTAAGGGCAGTACTCAGAAATTAAATTTATTGGACTGACTGGCAAAGGCATAGCATGATCGAACATAACCCCTAGTTTTAAAACTTATACAAATTATTTTGGACACCACAATTGTTAAAAATTTATGCAGACACAGAAAAGGAATAATGTTGCTGAATGTTTAATGCTATTCATTTCCCAGCACTGCCTAGGAGTAAACAGGAATGACACGTTCCCTTCTGATTATGGGCTGTGAGTAAGATCAGCCGGCTCCTTCACACTGATTTCTCTGTTCTGCGTGCTTCTCTCATAAACCTTTGCATCTGCCTTAGTCTTGCTGCCTGCTAGCATATGGTGCACTTGGTGTGTGAATGTACTTAGGCTAAGCAAGAATAAAGTGCTTTTTTATTTGATACATCTCCTTTAGCAGAAGTGGAAGCTATTCCTTTCATATTGTACTAGACAGCTAATGATCTCTAAACACACTAATTGCCTTAAAGTTTTTCCTTCTTGATTTTAGCTATGCTGTGATTTCCTTATCATATCTCCTAGTCTCATCACAATAAAAATATCTAAGAACAATACATTAAAAGGAATATTTCCGTTTTCATCTACACAGAGAACGTATTTTTGGGGCCTTGTGAGTATCACCCTTGGATTGCTTTACTTACACAGGTATGTAATTGTTACTTTATTTTCAAATCCATTGCAAAATACATATAGATCTTACACTAATCGTATGATCATGTATTTTATATTTATAGAAAAAGAAGGCTGAATATATTAATAGGGCCTAACTGATGTGTTTTCAAGCTCACTCAGGCACTCTTCAAAATGACGGCCAACATGTTGATCCTAACTAAATGAAGTTGAAAATAGATTTTCTCAATATACCACATCAGCATACACATCTGCTGATCAGTGTTAATTAGTCCTGTATTTTCCAATTTGTAATCTCTGTATGTTTTATGGGAATGTAAGTAGTAACACATTAGCATATATAACCTCTCTGGAAAGCTTCTGCTGAGCAAGTGACCAATAAATTGCTGTTAATGTAAACATTAATCAAATTGAATGCTAGTATGGAAAAGGTCTCAAGTTGAGAGGAAAAAATCACCTTTCTGTCATGTATCTTACTGTTGACCTGTAATTAAGTAAGACCGTGATCTTTTCTGAATATTAAATTGCAAATAAATATCTTTGATTTAGCATCTTTTATGCCACGTAGAAGAGCTAATCACTTCACCATTAGTGTGAATGCATACCAGTCACACTACAGTGCTGAATTAAATTTCCATCCATTGGATTAAGGAATAAAAAAGAGAAAGAGCAAAAATTTGCATAAATTACTACAAAATGATATAATTTGAGAAAGAAAAGGTCAGCATATAATGTGACAAATTCATGAATACTTAAAAGAAATGTAATGACCTAGACTTGGCCTAAACAAGCTACTGTATGGCCATAAATGTACCATTACTGTGAACAAATGAGAGATTGCAGTTATAGTATATAAGAGGTAATAAATATATAAAATACAATCTGTTGTCATGAACAGAGAAAGCATTTAAATTATAGTGTTGCTGTGCACTTTAATAACATTATTTATGTTATTCACCCTTCAAAATTTCTCTTGTTCTTAGCAGACCCATCTTTCCTCAAAAAAACCCAACCACAGAAAGAAGTAAAGCTAAACCAGAGTCTTTTTATGAATTTCCCAAGGTGTGATTACATGCATATACTAACTGGATTGAGCATGTCTACAGAAGGAATGTTGAAGTTTGGGCAATTTGTGCGTTTGTGAATAGGTCACAGAGAGCTTAACTAGAACACTGCAATTTCGCAGATTCAGTGCAAACAGATAAAATAGGTCATCTAAAATAAGAAAAAAGCATTAAGTCAAAGAAAGCGGAAGAAGTGAGATGACTTAAAATGTAGTTATCTATGAATCTTACATATATTCATTTTTTTGACTATGATGAGGTGTATACAGAAATCTACTCACTTAACATTCTCTTCCTAAAGCTAACTGAAATACAAATACCTTCAGTTGCATGTTTCTGTGTAATAACTAGAAGGACACACACCACAAAACGGAAGAGATCATCCTGAAGAAACCTAGGGGACAGTGATGACGTGCCAAGGGAGAGAGGAAGCTAACTGATGAAATGAGGAAAGGCAGGAGGGATTTCTAGATGAGACATGGTAGGGAGTGCATGAGTTGTTGAGGGGACAAACCCTGGCGCTCTGCCGCTAAGTGCTGACAACCATCAAGACTCACTCATGTCAACAGAAAGTGAAAAGGCACAATGTTTCATGGCAACATGACTTTAGAGAATAAGACTGAGAAGGTAAAAGGATGGAAACAGCACATGAATTTATGGAAATTTCAAGCTGAAAGCAAAGCAGTAGAGCTGAGGTCTTTAAAAAAAAAAACATAGATAATTTGCCAGAGCCTGGAAGTCTCAGTGTACCAGCCCTAAACAGTCAACAAGAGGAATGTAAAATGGGAGGCCTGGGGTTTGGTTTTCTTCCTCTTCCTTTCTTGTTTGCTTTCTAGATACTGAAGGCTAGGGAGACTGGATAGTGAGAATTATTTTGCAGTGTCATCTTTGTTTTCTTTATTGAAAAGTACCATTGTTCAAGCAGATCCTACACTAAAAAAGGGCAAGGTTTTTGTAAGAACATGGAAAGGTATTTGGCACTTTTTCTCACTGCTAAGGAGTGAAGGAAATACTTTACGAGGGAGATGAATGCTAATAAAGTACATTTGCCTTTTGAAAGAAGAGAATTACATTTGCCTTTTGAAAGAAACATTTTTTGTAAAATTTTTTCTGACTGATCTTTGTTTAATTGCAGTAATAACCACCAACTGAAAACCAAAACACAATGATCTTTTAAATTAGCATTATTTAATGAAATGAAAGAGGAAACATTATTTCTCTCTGCCCTAAAAACATAAAAGGTCAGGAAGCTTTGGTACTGTTCTTAGTACAATTGTGAAGATTTCATGGGAAGGTAACTGCAATTACCATCAAGTGTAGCTTTGACCTTAACACATACCTGAAAGGACAATTAGGTTCAGCTCTGAAGCATTTTATCTTTAAGCCTCTTGCTGAATAAAGCCACCTTATTTCTATAGTCCGGACTTCATTACACGCCGAATATAGTATTCGTGGCTGCGATGGTGCACCAGATTTCACGTTCTGGCTGTTATAGCATATGCATAATAATTTAAAGATCATGCAACCTTCTAAGTTTTCCTGTGCTGACTCCCTTCTAATGTGTTTGAAGACATATGTGGTATCCTTCTTTATTTCTTTACAAAGAGTTCAGTCTTCTAATTCCTCGACTTCAGTGTGCTACGAATCAGCCTAAGGACTATAATGTAAGAGAGAATGAATAGCAGAACAGGTGGCATAAACAAGATGCAGCAAGAATCGCCTGACTTGGGTTGAGGAAGCTAACTGCCACTGTCTACCTGAGTCAACTCAAAAGGCACACAGCCTTCAAGCATTTCCACACCCTTTAAGGATGAGAAAAACAGTCTGAAATAAGACTTTACTTTTTTTTTTTTTCTGACAAATGTGGACCATCATCAGGTGAAGCTGAAACTGAACTCCCAGCTAGAGCTCTGCTGCACCTTGCAAAGCTACCTAAGTCAAAGTGACAGACCAACTAGGAACTGAGAAATATGTTGCAATTCCTTTAAAATAATAATTTCACATGCTCTTGAGACCATTACCATTTTGTAATTGTAAAGAGAAATGAAGATTGCACAAAGATATTTCACAGCTGTTCTCCTATCCATATCCACATTTTTAGCGATTGCAACTTTTTTATCCTACTGCTACGTTTATTAAAAAGGTACTTTATGTAGAACACCTTCTAGGCCTTTCTTTTTTACTGTAAGTAACCTATGTAATTCATTCTATGAAAAGATTTTTTTTCTTTAAAGAAATTAGACCTACTTTTTGGATTGTTAAGTAGTGCATAATCTTCAAATGGGACATTAAAAACTGTAATCAGTGACATCACCATGACAACCTATTAAGAAATGTCTAGAGATGCTTCTGAAAATGTAATTCTTTAATATAATACATTTAAATGAGTTCATCAGAACAAAGCTCCCTAAGTAGATTTATTGTGAACTGAATATCCAGAAAAAAAATTGAGTATATAACTAACACTACAAATCTCAATGTGACTTCAATAAGGGAGGGACATCAAATTCTCCCTGTGACTTCCATAGATTTAGTGGGGGGGAAGTATGAAAAGAAAAATTGGGTTTTCTTGCACTAACAGACAAACCTTCACTTCAGCACATGAGTTAGGGAAGTACGGGTGCTGATCCTGCCACCACTTTGCACAACAGCACCGCTTTTATTCAGGCAGCAGCTCTAGCACAGCAAGGTGCCATCTCCAATCACAGAAGGCAGATCTGATCTTTATGACAAATGTCACCAAATACATTATATGATTCCAGTTTTAAGTATCTAAAGGTCCAAAAGCTAATTCTTCAGAACCCCTGCACGGAGGGGGAGACTTTAAAAAGCTCTAAAAGTTCCTCAGTACATAGGCCTGTATCCTTAATGATGAACGTACTTCAGTTGGAGGCATTAAACAAATTAGCTCCTTAAAAAGCAATGAGATTTACAGACCAAGTCTCAGCCCAGCTTTTCTAAAGTCTTTTGGTTCTGCTACATCACACGTTGCATTTCTCTAATTGTTTTTGGTGCACACTTTTTCCTGTATAATTTACAGTCTGCTAACTTGTAGCTACATACTACACCAGGTGAGGGCCTATAAGAATTAGGCATTGCTGAAGCCCCTCTGTGCTTTAGCCCCTAGCTATTACAAGATGCTTTGCCCATTGTCCTGCCTGCACTGAGTGAAACTGGAAGCAGCAGAAACATTTTTGTACCAAAAAACAACAGTAAAATATAAACAAAACACGCCATAAAATGCCTGTCTGCAATATATTTGTGTTACAAGGTTATATAAATCACACACTCAGTAGCTGAGGAAGATACATTTGAGAGAATAAAAACCAATCAAAATAATATAACTAAATGTATCACAAAGGCTTAAAAAAAGATTAAAAACCGTACTTTTACAGATAGTCTGTTCGAAGAGATTGGTTATACTTCACAAGAGTAAACTACCCACCACACTTGCTGTATAACTCCTGGCTCATCCTCAAAATAGCTAAAATAGTATCAGAATTTCTTCCTTGCATCTTCCATTCTCTCATCTGTCCATTCAAGTTATGGCTTGTTCTTGCCTTTTATAGTTATGTCTCCTGCTTGTGCCAGCTGAGTTTATTATGCCCTTTTCCAGATTAGATCTTGTGTTTGTTCCATCTGTTGCAAGCAGGATGCATTTTTAAAATAAAGCATTTCCAAAATACTGTACTGTGGTTAAGTGTTGTGGCTGCATGACTGGAGGGGCAGAGGGTGAGCTTTTCACGTAACATAGGGCTTTCCCTTCGAATGATATATCCTTTTCCTGCTGCAAGGAGTTCACGGTAGGGACAGTATCTCAACTACTGCAAACTGGCACTGCTTCGTCCACATCGTCTGTGTCTGTGTTACTTTATATCAGCTGCAAAGCTGCCTCTGAAACCATGCTGTTGCCTCCTAAACTATTGTGAATCTAGGCATTTTTTAGTCGATAATTTTAGCTAAGATGGTTAAACAGTCTATGGACTTTGGGATGCTCACCCTCAAAATGCTTTAAAGCAATTGCAGGAATAGGTTTTAAATGCCTTCTGAAAATTGGGGTTTTTAAATTGGTATCAAAACTAAAGGCATTCCCAAATCACCAATACCTTTTGAAAACCCAGGCTATTATACTTAGAAAACACTGACTCTCTATTAAACTCCTTGTTATTCTTTTACTAATGAGACACTTTACCAGCCTGTCATCACCCGCTGTGATTAATTCTCTACTTGTAAAATTTTAGCGCTCTCTCTGCTGCTGCTGTTAATGTGCTTTGTACCAAATAAAAATGAAGTTGATGCTTACAAATCCTGTCTGGAGGTTGCTTTAAAAAAGCTCTGCTTTGGCTTACATTAATGAGGCCAAGTGTACTGATTTTAATTCAAAATTATTCTGGATAATTAAACAGTGTAAGAGACTACCATGGAAGGTGTGAAATTCATCATTGCTTAAAGAGATTTATAATATAGTATCTTTTAAAATATATGCTTTGTTATTACCTGCCTATGGCTCACATACACTGAAATTTAGAATTGAAGATCATATGCACTCTTTTCATCCTAGTAATACATCTGAATATAGGAATAAGAATGAGTAAACATTTGCTAAAAACTAGGATCTATATAGTCATGTAGTTACCTCGAATAACAACTGACAGGAAGAAAGTACAGCACAGAATCTTGCACTGTGGAGTGCACATTGCACTACTGAGAACAGTGTGGAATTTATTTCAAGCAGATCAAGAAACAAGAACTATAAGCAACAGAAACCTGCAGTTCAGTGCGGAGTCACCCCTTTTCTTTGAGCTGCACAGTTCTCTGGGAAAGGACTTCCCCTAGGGTGCTATCTAAAGATAGAAGTCAACATGCCGTTGTTGACTTGTCTAATGATGACTACATGCCCTCTCCCAATTCTGCTTATTCAGAACCCAATCCAACTCACAATCCAAGGCAGTGAAATACTTTTCATAACGCATGTGAAATGAAGGAGATTTTCAGTGAAGGTTTTTTTTTAATTGCTACATAGATCTGCAGGATCATCTAGGACCTCAATAGACAATATGAGTGAAAAATAGTTCTGAATTACCCTTTCATTGTTACATAGTGATGTACTTGCAATTCAAGACTGGA
>JAVSBS010011686.1:0-39332 GCA_033124195.1 Coracias cyanogaster | reverse complement strand
CAAGAGGTGCCCCCTGGGGGCAGGTGGAGGACGAGGCGCTGGTTCCAGCCCAGTCCCGGCGGGTGCTTGGGGGCTGCAGAGGCCGGCGCGCGGATTAAGTGGCGGGAATTCATCTGCAGCTTGGGGGGGGGGGGCTGGATCTGGCCCACAGGCCGTAGTTTGAGGACGCCTGGACTAAATGATGGAAATTCAGCAACAGGATGCTCTATTGACGGCCCCCTGTGTTATCCCGCACTGTGATGTTTCTGTTCCTGTTACGTGGTGACTGTGACCGCCATAACAATTTAACAGGTTTTGAGATCAAGTGCCAGTGCCTGCGAGTGTTCCACAACACTTCAATTTATTACTACAGATACAATCTCTACCTTCCCTCAAAGGACTTTTGAGAAAACTTCATGGGAAATCAAAGGACATTAAGAATAGGTGTGGAGTGAGGTCACAGAGCTCTGGAGAAGGTTCTCTCTGGCAAGGCCAGCTCTATCCTACCTTTGCCAGCTGACATTAAAAAAAACCACAACAACAAAAAAGGGAATTTTTATATATATAGACCTTAGCTCCTACTGAAGTTTCACAGCTGTCATGCAGCTGAAAAAATCCTGCCTTCTCAAAATAAATTCAGTAAAGCACTGGTTTTGGTAGCCTTGATATTACGCCTGTGCTGACTCTGCTTCTGTTTAGGCCACTGCCACTGCAAGATGGAAATGCAGGACTTCAGTGGAGAAAAGAATCTGAGGAGAGGACCAAAGTGTGGCCATGGACTGAATGGATGCAGGTCTTGTGACTGCCACAAATGCACAAGGATTACATAGCACAATTACAGCAGCAGGAGAAAAAACCCCAAAATGTTATTTTATTTAATAACTAATGTATTATTGATTAAAACAAGTATTAACAAATAACACATTATTTATTATTTTCTTTCATTCCAATTATTTTCTTCCTAGACTTACAGTTTTACATTTCTCTACCACTTTTGAAATGGATGATCTATGAAACAAGGAGTCCCAGATGAAGGAAAAGAAAGTAAAAGAACAGAAAACAGGTTCAGACAGAGTAAGAGATACAAAATCTGAAAATAGTAACATTACTGATCTAAGCCCAGTTACCGATCTGAACCAAGTTCTTGTATCCACCACTGGTTTATGAATCCAGATACTAGATTTAACTCTTGAACTCTACATTCATCTGCTTTTGCCCTTACCAGTATTCTATGTGAATATATCAAAAGTGGAAGTCTGACTATTTTCCAGCTTGGATAAGAATCTTTCTTAAACTACACAGTGCATTTAAGACAGCTTCATCACCACCACAAAACATCCTTTTTTCTTTACTCTTTACTCCCATCATATGCAGTTATGCACATGTGCACTATCCACTGATAAATTACTCTACCCTGCTCTAGCCCTGACTCTCTCACTCCACCTGAAATGCACATCAGCATATACTCACTCTTTCACAAGAATTCCTGCTATAAAATACTTGGGAGTTTTTGCCACCACATTTTAGTATATCTATATATACACTATATAGCTATAGTAAGCTACTATATATAATCTTGTTCTTGGTTTGACTTTTTATTCTGGCCTCTATCCCAGTTTTTTTGGATTTTCCTCTCCTGAGACAGCTCAAAAACTGAGTTAAATTCTTTTGCTGTTTTGATGACATTTGAAACTTTACTTCGGCAGCCACTAAATACAGTGAGAAGCAGTTTATCTATTTATAAAATAGATTAGTGGTATACGCAAAAGCACCAAGACAAAGGCAGCATCTTCTGAACAATGTGCTGTAAGTCACAAACCTCTTTTAAAATTACCCTCTTCTCTCCACACAACCCACATAAAATATTCGGATCAACAAGAAATACTTGAAAATCAAATGTAGAGCCAACATGAATAATCCACTGTGCACTGCAAAAATAAACTCAGGAAAGCATATCACAATAACCCTTGCAATTACCACACAGAGAAAAAGGGTTTTTTTTTACTAATAGAAAAATACATATGTTAATTACGCTCCCTACGGATAGTAAGAAAACATGAGTAACACAGAAGGGCTCCTCTTATTAGTAATATGATTAAAGAAGCATAGTACAAAACCTCTTGAGGAGTAGATACATGACAAGTAGACTACTAGAAAACAAGAGAGAATAGTATGATAAATAATATCCACAGTATATGTGACAATTTAAAGACAGTGGGCACCGCTGCTCTTCACAGCCAACTTCTTGCAGCATGGAGTTCAACAGAGAATGTATTGTGCTGCTGAAAAGCAGACATGTGCCTGCACTGTGGGTGTATCCTGGGTTAACACTTTAAAACTGCTGGTGAAAAATAAGGATCAAAGTAATGGCCACCACCATTATCCACTCTACCAGGTATCACTCTAGCTTGTAGTTTTCCTTCTCCTCTTCTGCCCTGTATTTCAGGGGAATAAAGCAATACACTTATGCATCCAAGCAATTTAATTCACTCTGAGTACACTGCTAATATGTGCAAAGTAGCTTTTGAAGACAAACACATTCTTCCCCATGAACTACCAAATCATGGGCTGTGGAAAACAGTTTTGGCTGTATTCTAGACTGTGTTTCTCTTCATGCAGAAATAGCTTCCCATGAAAACACACTCTAGTTATTATATCTTATCTCAGATCCTGTGTGGGCTATTTTATTATATTCATATTTATGCATTTTCAAACTATATGCAGTGCACAGGTCAGACCCAGTAATGTCTTGGCTGCAGAATAACAACAGCAGGACCCTCACTGGGACTTTAATTGGCAACAGAACTCCTCCACTCTCTTTCATACGTGTAATGTGAGTATATTTTCTTGGTTAAACGCTGTCTTGCCTTTTGATCCTGTTCCTGCTGATGTTCCTGAGTGATAATGATCTGCCTGTCTGGGTTATTGAGATATATATATATATAAAATTAATAGCACAGTTAAAGCTAGTTGGGAACTCTTACTTATTGTGACCTAAACTAATAGAACAATGGAAATTTCAGTGTGAATAAAAGGCAAGAAATTTATAGGCAGTTTTGAAAACACAATTTTTCAAGCCTCAAAATCTACAGACTGATAAGATTTAAAATAACACCAGGCATACAGCTCATGTCCAATAAGAGCTTTTCCGATTATACCCATTATGGTACAAATGTACAAACTTTCTATGTTGTAGCTTAACTGTCTCTCCCCTTACATAAGGAAATGCTTGTATTTTTCTGACTTTGCCTTAAAACTCTAAAAAAAATGAACAGGGAAAACTACTGCGCAGGCCCTTACTTTTCTGCGATTAATTCTCTCTATTCCCTCCTACTCAGACCTTTACTAAATGCTGAATAGCTAATTCGAAGTTAAATAAAACTGGATTTGAGCCACTCTGGAAAACATAACATGATAGTCTCTGAGACACACAAGTTAGACATAAGAATAAGAAAAGATGGGTCAGGAAGAAGTGGCAGAAAGGTCACTTTCACATTTGAGTATATATGTTATTATATTCTGCATGCATCCAAAAAGTTTTACCATCAAGATTCAATTCTGCAACTCACAGCCCTGCCCTTGCACCAGCACCACAAGATAAACAGAGGCTTAGGAAGGACTGAGATTATATGAGAGGACATATTAGATCATCACATGAATTTTTATCTGCAAATAAATTACAATAAACTCAATAAATATAATTACAGGAAATTCTACAAATATCTAACTCTTCACAGCACAATATTATCTTGCAATCAGAAAGTGCTGATAAAGTCGGGTCTGTACTAGTATAATCTACACTGTTAAAACTGTACGAACTGTACAAGCATAAAATCCTTGGGAGAAATTAATGCTAACCTGGAGAATTTAATGTTGGCAAAAGGAAGAAGGTCCTCACAGTGTAATTTTATGCACTCCAAAAGTAACAGATAAGAATCCAGTTACTTCAGTTTCACACTTAGAAACTACTAGAAACTAGAAATACTACGATTTTATTCCAAGATTTAAGCACAAATCAATGAAAACAGAAATCATTTTAAATGTATATAGTCACATCACTTTAAGTGAAATATTCCATTTGTTTAAAGTTTGACAGTATTATCTATGAAGACTGATATTATTACAACATATTATCCTTTCCAGTGAGACTGCAGACAGAAAAGTGATGCTGTAGAAGTATAATATCACATTTAATCAAAGTTCTTAGAAATAATAGTTCCATTATATTAGCATTTGAACAGTTTTTCAATGAACCAATGGGCATTGTGTCTTCATCTTTTATTTCTAATCAGCTAATAAATCTACAAGTTGCCAAAACCATGCCAAAATGTTGGCATGCATTCTCATTTGTCATAATTTGACTTCAGTAATGTGCAGTCCACTTTATGACTTCTGCACACAATGTCTAGAGGAAATAAAAGCACATTTTTACAATTACCTTTCTGTAATTGGTCCATCAAACTGCCACCCTACTATTTTGTTTATTGACTGAACATTGTAGTTTAGAGCCTCTTACAGAAGAAGTCACAGTGGGTGGGTAAGAAATGAAAGCACAGCGGCATGTTGGGATTTCCTAGGGGTATAAAAGGCGGGGAGGGGGGATAAGGCATAGGTCCTGAAGTCTAGAACAAACAATTTAAGAAAAGAGTGGCAGCTGTTTAAATTTTGGGGAGTGGGAAAATAAAATAAAATTAAAAAATTTAAAAAAAGGTTTTACTAGGCAAAGTAAAGAAAAGGTCAGGTTTCAGACTCATTGTGAGTACTTGAGAGACAAAAAGAGAAGTGAAGTTAACATCATGCCAGAAATGGAGAATGGGGAATAATAAATTGATGTACCAGTGAAAAAGCAAAAAATGTTCTTTGGAACCTAGGAAAAGTTTATCAGGTCAAGCCAAAGATTCCTCTAGCCTGATTCCTCCAACTGTTTTTGACAGCAAGCACTATCCAGAAGAATGACAGAAAACAAGCATATAATGATACCTCCGCAGAACGCTCTCCCCTAACGATCTAAAGCTCCAGTACTCTACAAGCCTGAAAGATTCCTCCGTATTTCAAAACCTTCAACAATGATCTGGATGAGGAGATTGAGTGCAGCCTCAGTAAGTTTGCAGATGACACGATATTGAGTGGGAGTGTTGATCTGCTTGAGGGTAGGAAGTCCCTGCAGAGGGATCTGGATAGGCTGGATCAATGAGCCGAGGTTACTTGTATGAGGTTTAACAAGGCCAGGTCCTGCACTTCGGTCCCAACAATCCCTGGCAACACTACAGAGTGTGGCTGGAAAGCTGCCTGGCAGAAAAGGATCTGGGGGTGCTGGTAGACAGCCAGCTGAACATGAGCCAGCAATGTGCCCAGGTGGCCAAGAAGGCCAACAGCATCCTGGCCTGTATCAAAAATGGTGTGTCCAGCAGGTAGGAGTAGGAAAGTGATTGTGCCCCTGTACTTGGCACTGGTGAGGCCACAGCTTGAGTACTGTGTTCAGTTTTGGGTGCTGCAGTATAAGACAGACATTAAGATGCTGGAGTGGGTCCAGAGAAGGACAACAAAGCTGGTGAGGGGTCTGGAGAAGATGTCTTATGAGGAGTTGCTGAGGGAACTGGGACTGTTTAGTCTAGAGAGAAGAAGGCTGAGGGGAGACCTTATTGCTCTCTACAACTACCTGAAAGGAGGTTGTAGAGAGATGGGTGTTGGTCTCTTCTCACAAGTAACTAGCGACAGGACAAGAGGAAATGGCCTCAAGTTGTGGCAGGGGAGGTTTAGATTGGATATCAGGAAAAATTTCTTTACTGAAAGAGTGATTAAGCATTGGAACAGGCTGTCCAAGGAAGCCGTGGAGTCACAACCCTTGGAGGTGTTCAAAAATCATGCAGACACGGCACTTCAGGACATGGTCTACTGGTCACGGTAGTGTTGGGTTGATGGTTGAACTTGATGATCTTACAGGTCTTTTCCAACCTTAGTGATTCTATGATCACAAGTGGTGTTCCCCATGGCTCTGTATTGGGGCCACCTCTGTTTAATATCTTTATCAATAATCTGGACAAGGGGAATGACTGCACTCACAGTAAGTTTGCAGATGAAACCAAGTTGGGTGGGAGCGCTGATCTGCCTGAGGAAACAAAGGCTTTACAGAGCAATCTGGACAGGCTGGATGGATGGGCCAAGGCCAGCTGTACAAGATTCACATACTCTAAATTCCCACAACAATGTATTGAACGTATATTGTGGCAAGAGTGAAGCTGGGGCTTAATTACATGGTTTTGAAGATTGGGGGCAGGGGGGGAGGGGGGTGTTTGTTTTTAGGGGGTTTGAGGTTCTTTTTGTTGGAGTGGCAGGAGGGTGTCTGCATGTTTTTTGTGGTTTTTTTCCCCTTCTACCTACTGGTTTAATTTGTCTCTGCATAGGAAAAGACAGAAAATAAACATTCCAAATTCACATTCTACATGCAACTCACAATTAAACAGATCTCTACTACAACCCCCTAAAGTCATCTCTTTTCCAGACTGAAAAGTCCTAAGCAATTTAATGTTCCACACACAGAATCTGTCCCTTATTTGATCATCCTTCATATGCTTCTTGGAAATACTCAAATGCTTTTAACAGAAAGACATGTTAAAAATCCTTGGGATAGTACTGTATCTGTCAACTGAATACATGTTAAAATTAAACCTGAGCTATTTTAAGGTAAATTACTTGGATGTGGATAGCAGTGTAGTCACAACAGCCTAGACAGACCAAACGGACATGCAGTCAGAGTAGCCGAGCCTGACTTCCTTCCAGGTTCTGAGAACACAATGCAGGCTCTCTAGCCCACCCTCAATGCCAAGCCACTGCTATTACAAACTGTGTAGTAGACAAAACCTACTGGCTAAGCACAGAAAAAAATGACCTTTAAGAACTGTTAAGTTCTACGGCTGCAAGAATGGTGCCTTAAAAACAAAGTATATGAGCTCTACTAGAGAGGTGCTTGATAATGATCCCACAGTTACAGTCCAAAAGGCTGCCTGTACAACAGAACCTTTCCAGAAATTGCATAATGCTTTCTCTAGCTTTAGGGTCCCAGTTGGGCACATGATTATACCTGCTCAGGCCAAGACAATTCTGGCTATGTGGAGAAAGCAGAATGGCACGCACTTTACGTTAAAAATGAAGACTGTCAGCAACAGACAACATTTAAAGTAAAAACTAACCTTTAAATTGCAATTTCAGATTAATTCATCTGAACCCTGTTTCTGCCTTGTGAAAAGACTCAAGCATTGGTTTGTAACCATTGTTCAGCACTGCTCTATTGGTCTGACCTTATGGTTCAAATCATGTGAAGAAGATTAATCTACTGGAAGGATGATTGGTATCAGTCTTTTAAACAGACTCATCAGCCACATTGGAATGGAAATACAAACAAATAAAAGCTTGGTGGTGAGCTGCCTATTCAGCTACCCATACCTATTTTTCCTGAAAGGTCAGATAATTGAAAAGTGAAATTTACTTTGCCTGGAAAAAGACAGAAGAAAGCAGAAGCTGTTGATACACACTTCCTGATAGCATAGTCAAGACACGAAGTTACACTTTGCTTACCTCATCTGCATTGTTTTCATTTACTTAATTTCAATTAGATTGCAAATTATACAAGGATTAAGGTGTTTCTATTGTGTGACCTATTCAATTTTGCAGTCAATTGATTTCTACTTATTTAGCAAGTGTTTGGACATTAGCTGCCTTAGCAGTTAGATTTACACTTGAAGTCAACTCTCCAATGTGGCAAAATGCTCACTACAGTTCCTCATGACCATGATAGAGGAAATAGTAAGTTGCAGGAAAGGAACTAGATGAAGATCACCTATAACAGGACTTAAATCATCAATAGCATAATTGGACAAAAGCAAACGCTATAGGAGGACATGCTAACAGAAATAGGTTGTACAGCACTTGTAGTCATCCTTCCACACCACCAAGGTCTTCAGGTGAAGATGTGTCTTCAGTTTCAGCACTTTTTTTCAAGAAATGATGAGAAAACACTGTTGAGGCAGGGTCTCAAAGACAACAATGCAAATCGTTAGCTACCCAGGCAAAGAAGCGGAAGAGAAAGGGATAAGGCTGAATCAGAGTTGTTCAAGCTAGGAAAGGAAATGCTAGGGAGAGGGGGGATGGGAGGGACATAACCACAGTCTTCAAAGTATGTTATGCTGCTGCATACAAGAACAGAAACAGTGCTTATTTATGTCGCTGGTCAATGTAACAGCAAGGGGATTAAGTTGCAGCAAGGAAGATCTGGGTTAGACATGAAGAAAAATGTTCAAGCCACTGAAGTACTGAAGAAGTTAACTGAAGTAGTTTAGTCTGTCAGCAGAGATGTTTGGAAGTTAGACATGCAACTGTCAGAAATGACACAGTTCATCCTGTTTTCACTAGGGACAGAAATGATGACCTTTTGAGGTTTTCTTTAATCATATGAGAATCTACACAACATTAATCATCTCTGCCATACTAATAACTTCCTGAAAACACTTAAGGCAATTTTTTCTTAGGTGAAGGGATTTTAAGACAGGGATCTAGAAAGATTCTAACATTTGAAAACTAGCTTTAGTGAAAACAGACTCCCTGCCAGCAAGTCAGCCACCTTAATACATTATCAGCACAGATGTTGTAAGTTAATAGGATGATACTGAGACAGATGCAATCATTAAGTTCTCACATTCTCTTTACATGTTATCATGTTGGCAAGTGAAGTATCTTCTGACTTTTCAATACGTCAAAGATTAGAAGCTGATAATGGCATGAGGATAACTAATAGGGCAGTTAAGAGGGATTCTGGATATTCTGATTTTAGAGCTTTCAGTGGCTGGTGTCTATTAAGTCACATATATTTACAGATGTGTGAAGGAAGAAGGAGTTTCAAGATGTGCTGTCAGGCTTAGTGCTGTGCTGAAGGAGTGTAAGTAAAGAAAATACTCAAGAGCAATTACACCCAAATCTCACACAAAAGGCAAGATCAGCTTTTACTTCAACTGCTTGCATGTTGTTTATGACTGTGCTCGACCTCTAACATTCAAAACCAGCCCATCCCATCTTGTGCCTCTGCAACGTATTCAACGCATTTCCTCCATGAATTTTGTTAATGGCAACTGCATTCCTTGTGTTCTTTCCCTCAGAACAGACTAACCACACAGAATAAGCATTTAGTACAGGTCACACTATCTACAGTAAATCCAGTACATAGAAGTACAGGCGAATGCTACTGACACTAACTCAACCATTGAAAATGCAATATAGATAGAAATGTCTCAAAGTTAATTTTTTTCTTCTGTCCAAGTAAAAATTTTTCTATTTTGTATGGAGTTCAAACCTTCTTTTACCCAGTCCAACTGTTCAACTCAGAACTATTACGTTACCCTTTGCTAAATGCCTATCAGGAAGACACTTGTTGGCAACCCTTTTGAAGTTAATGTTTCTGCTTGCCAACCATGTTTTATGTTAACTCAATTTGCACTGCTCTTGTTTAGCCTCACTGTTTAGTGGGTTGTTCTAACCTGCTCTGTGGATTGAGTGGATGTGTTTGCCACAAAGTATTCCAAGAAAAATTGCTCCAGATTAGTATTCTGGGCCACAGCCTTTTTTTCCCCTGCTAGGTTTGCAAAGCATAGAAATAGTAATCCTCCATTGTTTCCATCATGTTTACTTTCTCATCACTTGTGTTTGCTCAGTTTTAGGTTTTTTTTTTTAGAAGCTTATTTTTTTATTAAAAGCCAGATGACAATTACTTAAGTGAAAAGCAATCAAACGGGGGCACAGATACCGCTCTACAGATTAACATGTAATGAAAAGTATGTTGTATGAAAGACATATTTCTGTGCCTCATCCTAAAAAGCACTGATATCAATAAGACATTCAGCTTGCTGATGGGAATCAGTACTTAACATGAAAAGGATCTGAAAGAGAACAGGCTATTCCACTGTTTCTGAAGTGCCTGAAAGAGTTATCTAAAGGACTTATGAGGCATTTACTCATAAAATACCAGAATGCAGTAATACTACTATTAAGTGAGTATGAAGAATAAAAAGCAGAATGATTTAACAGGAAGGTCTTTGAGAAAACCATAATTAAATCAAAGTCAGGAAGTGCAATGAGTCAGTCAGGAAGGAGAAAAAAACACTGAAAAATACAAGTGACTTTGCATAATGCATATACACAGTCAGCAATGTGGTCTTCCATTACCACATCGATTTCTAAACCAAAAGGTAAATACAAATAAATAAAAAAAAACCCCAAAATAGTTTATCTTACTCAAAGTCAAGTTATATATAAAAAGAATAAACATACTATTACTACAATTCTGACTTGAGTAACCAGAAACAATAAAGGAACTTCAATGATTTTTTTTTCTCCATTATCAACAGAACACAAAACACAGCAACGGATCCACAAAACAACAGATCTACTGGGCCTCTGCCCAGTAATGCCAGCAATACTTATCACTGCATAGTGATCTAGGCTCTTTGAGTGCTGAGCGAGGCATATTATTCAGGTTGGATAACGAGGCAGTTCCCACATCCATGCTGCCTCTCCACACAACATATCCCTTCGCAGCTATACAGGAGCAGAGGCCCAGGGGTCATATGCCAAGACAAAACACTTTTAGTGGTTTACCCTTTAGAAGACTATGCTCTCTAATCCTAAAGCCCTGAGTTGGAAGCAAGTGCTTCAACCTACTAAAGGCAATGTAAAGATTCTCAGAGGCACTGAAAGGCAAGTACCTTGCTTAAATACTTTGCTCACCTGCAATCAGAAAATACCCATGCAAGACTGGCCTCTTAGAAACTAACTGCCATTTTGTGCCTTCTAACACACACTGGCTTTGTGCACTGAATAGACACTGCTTCTGTAGGAACACTTACTGCCTCTCCAATATAACTGGGGACTTGGTTGCACCACGAGAATACACGCTCAAGTCACCTCCAAGCCTATTATCTTAGATATGAGTAGCTAAGGAGAGAACAGTGAAAGACTTCCGCAGAAGTATACAAGTTCCTGGCGGTAATTCATGCAGCTTGTGTCGATATGCAGGTGTGGCACAGCACCTATGCACAGGTCACCTAGTTGGAAACCAGAGGTATGACTGGAACACGGACAGGCATATAAAATCTAGCTTCCATCTGGTGATTGCACAGACCAGCAACACTGCAACTGGAGACACAGGCTTCAGCTAGAGCAGCTGTCTTTAGAAACTGATACGGCTCTGGACTTCACTTGTGTTAGTGGCTCAGACCATCTACATCAAAGCTGACACACATATGCCTGTACCTGCTGTGACCACACTAGCAGTGCAATGGAGACATTACTGCTTCACCTGCTGTTTGAAGACTGTTTTCCAGAGTGCACAGAATAGACAGATTGTTGCTAGTGAGCTCTTATTTCTTTATTATCTAACATTTCAATAAAAATAAGTTTACTTGTTAAACACAAGTTTTCTGCACCTTAATAAAAACAGCGTAGCTTGCAAGGAAGGCAGGCTAACTCCTTATCGTATGCCCCCACAACTGAACGAAACACACCCCAATGAAAGCAAACAGTTAAACGATCCATGGAGAATTCAAAGCACTTCAAAAGACATGAGCACTGGTGTCTACAGCAGAAATTCACTGTACGCCATCCAATCCTAGGATAAGCAAAATGGTCCCATAACACAGTCAATATGTACCTTTTGGTTCCAATGACACAGGAATTTTACATAACATGAATTCTAAGCCTCACACAATTTCCTAGTAGTTTTATCAGCTTTGTTCATGTTGTAATATATATGTGCTTCTACGATTAATACCATCCTGCTTGTCAGTACGTGTGATTTTATTTGCAACATGTTTTCTTACAATCCAAGTAAAAAAAAAGGCAACAAAAAATGACCTGTTTTTGCATTCTACTCTCATTTCACAGTTGTATTAATGAAACTGTACAAATACAACTCATTTCACATAGCACTAAGACTACTGCTAGCCTCCCATTAGGAAAAAAAAAAAAAATCAGAGACATGTTTCAAAGAATAAAGGAGACCATGGTTAATTTTAAAAATCTGCATTAATTATATGCAAAACCAGGTAATAAATAAGATCCTCAGGACTGAAGATATTTAAGATAAGATATCAAAAGCATGGAAAAAGTCAACACATCACCCGTCTTCGCCCATATGAACATTTCATAAATAAAGCTCACTTGATTAATATTAATATTCTATTTCCTTTCACTTATTAAAATTTCAATAACCCACAAGAAAGTGCATTTACTCCATGAGAAGATAATATTCCCTTAGACAGAAAAATCTGAACATTATATTGTGCAATGCTTTTTTAAACAAAAAGATAAAGTATAGTAACTAGGGATTCATTTCTGTTTTCTATATGGAAAAGATTAATAAGTCTTTCAAAAACTTAAGATGTGTAAGTACGATTTAAAATTAAAAACTGAAGAAATAGTTTTAATGATGATTATATACTCCTATGCTATGGGTAGGAAAAGGACTTTTCTTTCCATGAAGTAGCTCTAGGAAAATCCCTTGTTAGAAATGTAATTTTCTATCTGTGGATTCTGCCTTTTTTTAAAAAAAAAAAACCAGCTGAAAGGAACTCAGAATGAAGGTTTTAAGTGAAGACACAGCAATCTGACTTGCATCACTAGATCATTGTTTTTCACGACTCCAGTCCTCACACACTGCTGTTGAAAGGAAGCGGCAAAAGCTGCTAATACTATTTTTCAAAGTAAAGATCTGTGTAAATGCCGATTGCTGACCCTTACAGCCTCCTACCCACCAACACATGTTTTCCCTCACAGCCATTATTTGATTTGTTGATGTCGACATGAGCCTCTCTGACAAGTGCACAAGTCAGCTTGCAGTTCTAAGCCACGTAAAGCTATCGTCTTCTTCAGGAGAGACTGCAGAATACACAGACAGGCTTAAACTGTACAGCCAGGTAAATGATCTAGCACTTAACAGTTTTATTTTTCTTGTTTAACAAAAACAATCCCTGACTAGTGTAGCATGAATAACCTTCCTTGGGATACTCTAAAACCACACTGTAATAAAGTATGTATCCTACTGCAATGATTACAATGTCATCTATTCAATTTCTGCATGACCAGCCTAAATTGTAAGTTATTACAGTATTGCTTGCAACTTACTGTTTTTTCTAACTATGAAAACTCATATGCTCATGGTGTAGACACCGTAGAAGACTGCAGTGTAGAGGTCAGTTAGGACAAAACCATGCTGCAACTGCATTTTTAGCGTTTCAGCATGGCCATCTGTGTACAGTTTTGTTCTCCAGAAGGCTTGAAGACACCTTTCCATCAATCAATCTTAAAAAAACAATAAATTCTAATTTACATTCTAAAGTTTAAATGTACACTTAATGTGTAAAATTACAGGTGGCCCGTATGGAAGAAGGGGGTTGGAACTAGATGATCTTTGAGGTCCCTTCCAACCCAAACCATTCTATGGTTCTATGATGATATTATACATTCACCAAAAAACAGCGATCTCAAATGAGAAATCCAGTGTTTCATTCAAAATATTTTAAAATGGTGTGCTATAAAGTACTGGAATTGTTTTTTTCTTTTCTTCTGAAAGACATTCTTTTAAAATTATCGGTCAGCAACCATTGTAATATTTTTTACTGTCATCTGCAGAAGAAAATTGAGAAACCAAAGTCAGCAGAACTCCAAAAAAAAATTATATGAGAGAGTATTCAGTCAACTGCCCTCAGCACAGTCTAACACATATCCACACAAATTTGTCCTCCCCTTGCTTCATTCTGCCTCCATTCTCTAACACGCCCATCCTATTCACTAGATGTCCAAGAACTACATGCTTTCTCACCATGTAACCTTTTAAAGGTTCAATGCCTAATAGTAGTGGATTTTGTTCACTATTTATGTTCACAGTATTCTGTGATGTGCAAACATGCATGGAAGTGGGAATAAGTGCTTGATGAACTCAATCTGTTACAGAACGCACAGGCTGATTAAAATCCATCTCCAAATCATAATCTAACAATAAATAAAAACGTTCAAAATTAGAGAGTATCAAGCTACAGAGCTGTTCACTCTTGTTTGAGAATAAATACCTCCCTATTCCAGTTCTCTTTGGATTTTCAATGCCCAATTTTGGAACAGGCCTGCAGAACCCTCTTTGCATGCAGGACTTTATCACCATGTGCACAGAACTCAAAGGTCAGGCTCATACACTTCTGGACATCTACATCTGGACAGATGGACAGTAGTATTAGGCAAGTCTATTGATCTGGCACACGATGCATTTATCTAAACTGCGTGTTAATTATGAAATGCAGCACTTTATGTATCCCACAGTATATTTACATTATTTACCATTTGGTAACTTCTCATTCTTCAATGAAACTGCCAGGACAGTATCTCTGAAGAGTGCACCTTCCACAAAAACGCCATGACATCACTCACAGTTCATTGTCAATGTATTAAATTATACAAAACTTATTCTGACAAGAATACTTTGGGGAATGATCACATTTTTTTTTCTATACAGGTATTTTCACAATTAGAAGGTGATCCACATATTCCCTTAAAGCCCCTACCGCATGTTGAGCACAAAGTAAGCATTACAATTGTGTTTCTAAGATAACTGGGATACAGCACCTAGACACAGAATATCTATTATTCCATGCTGCTCAAGGCCAATTGCTTTCTGAAGGACTCCAAGGTGAAAGGACCACAACGGCACAATGTTACTTTCCAGTGCTTGAAACAATCCAGCTGGACAATTTCTATGTGGTTGCATTTTTCAGCAATGATAAGAAACATTAAGATATTATTATTATTAAAATATAGATAAGCATTTATTTCTTGGAAGAAGTGAATAATTGTAAGCTATTACAACACTTAAAATACAGCATTTTCTCTATTTAAATTTGGTTTGGGGGCTTAGTCATATTATCATGAAAGAAGTCAAACAGCCCTGAACTGACCAAGCATCATTTGTAAATGGCTTCTCACAGACGATGCTGTGAGATGACCACTAGCTGTGGCACAGCTGTATCTCTATTAAAGGTGTGCCTGTGACCCACGTATAAGTCAGCTTTCACTTTGCAGTGGTTTTCACTAAGTCTTTCAGTAGCTCCATGGAAATGACCTGATGAGAGACCATGTTATTAACATTCGCACAAGCATAAATGATCAATAAGGCTTGAGGAAAAAACACAGAACGTGCCACGGTGACAAAGTAGAAACTGTGCAGACAGAACTCTGATTAGAAAGATCTCTTCACAAAGAAGCATTTTGGCTATTTTCTCACACTAAAGCAGATATGAATATAATTGCCTAAATAGGAACATCAAGTCTAGCTAGATAAGAGTTTGTGGGAGAACTGATTTTTAGCTTCCCTTTACTATGGGAAGTGACAATTTAGCTCAGAAGGAATGGTGTGAAACAAAAAAAGTAGTGGTCCAGTGTCATGTGATTTAATTCTAGACAGCCTCAACCTTGACCCCCAGAATTTCTTAACCACAAGTTTTGTTCCTCATGGGGGCACAGTGGGAATCTCTCTAAACCATTCAGAAAGTGTGCCCTGCCCCCAGTCCGTACACCCTCATGAAGAGGGGAAACCAAGCAAAAGTAGTTCTTGAAAAGTGTGTGCTGGTGGAATAATGACTTTCAAGACTGCCTCAACCTTATTAAAGTGGCAGGTACTGTCAAGAGACAGCATGGACTTGGAACACTACTGATGACTTCTACAATGGGGACCACATGACAAACATCGGCTAGTACTTAATGTAGAGCGGTTAAAGAAAGTATCCTAGAGAAAAAGAAAAAACCATTTCAGGATCCTGTTTCTGTCTCAAATCCAATTTGACTCAGGCCCTTAGCAGAAATAACTTGAATGCTAATTTTGTCACCTTCAGGGAAAGGTCATTTCTTTATGTAGAGTTTCTAAAAAACAGGAAATGAACTGTACCACTTACCTAAGAGCCCATATTTATTATTTCAAATGAGAGGCTTTACCTAGCTCTTTTTCAAACACTCACTAATCTTAAGACTGAAGAATTCAGAAGAGAAAAAAAAATAACAAAGAAATCATTTTATAAGTGAAAGCAGCACAGGAGCTAGTTCAGTGTGCCAACAAAGGAAAGGAGAAAGCAGAGATTTTTGAGCTGTTAAGTACAGAACAGATCATGTAGCTGAAACTGCTGGTAACTGTAACATAAGGGTGTGCTTATGATGTGCTTGCCCAGGCATATACCCACTGGTCTAAATGTTCACAAACACTGAAGTAGTCAGCCAGGCACGAAGTGCCACTCAAGAGTCAGGGAGTCAAGAATCTACAGAAAGGTTTCACTTGCCAGTGAGATTTGACTGTACGTTATGTCCAAGTCACGAGGAAGCATACAGACAAAGCAAAGATTAAAAAGCTTAAGAAGATGAAGTATCACTTTGGTTTGAAAATGAAACAGTTGTTCCATAAGAAAGAGATTAGATCCTTATCATATTAAACTCAATCTTGTAAGTCTATGCAAGACGGATAAATCAGAGAGGTGAATGAAGAGCTACAAAAATGATGAAAAAAAAAAGATATGTTTATACAAAGGAGAATCAGTGAAGATATTCTTTAGAGAATTAAGAATGAAAAGGAAATTTGCAGTAGCAACAAAAAGCTATATGACTGAGGAAGTATATAAAGGAATAACGCAAGCAAATTTTGGTGCAATACTATGTACAACTAACAAAGAGTAAGCCAAAAAGGAGTACAAATACTGTACATATTCGCTTCCCATTCAAGAACTAAAAAGGAGGGAATTAGAGTCTGGAAAAAAAATGATTAAACTATCAATTAATAACCACCTAGAGGATAATAAAGTGATGGAAATAGCCAACACATATTTGTCAAGAGCAACCTGTGCCAAACCAATTAAATTTCCTTCCTTTACAGGTAACCAGTTTAATTGATAAGGTAGACGCAATAGATGTAATACTCACTTAAAAACTGCTAGACATGGAATCTCCATAGGCAAGCAGGGAAATATTACCTGGATGAAATAACACTTGAGGTAAAGCCTTAATTCAAGGAGCAATTATGAATATTCTGACTTTGAACTGGAAAAAGGCATTAAGATGGAAAATCACAGGGGTCCACCCAAGCAATATCTAATTTATTCTTCAGTGAAGAGGGTTGGGGAAAAAGTGAAGGCAAAAGAAGGCAAGAGGACATGCAAGCACTCTGGATCTTTGTCATCCAAAATGATTTTTACAAATTGGAAAGGAATTCAACACTTCTAGGTCAGAATTTGGTAAAGGCAGATTCAAAACACAGCATGTGGGAGTAAGCCATGAAATGCAACAAGACAAAATAAGGAGTAAGTAGCCAGAGAACAAAAGTGAAGAAGAGAATAGAGGGCCTAGAACACACAGAGAATTAAAAACAAACAAACAAACAATCCCAAGAACCCTCACCCTTGGGGTACTAGCAAAGCTGCAACATACAGAAAGACAGTTATTCTTGACACTGTTAGTATGAACCAGGTTCTGAGACCCTAAAATAGGTGCTGCCAAATTGCAGACTCTACATGAGTAGAGTGTGAGAAAAACAATCAAGATGATTTTAGAACATGACCTATAAGGAAGAGCTGAAGGAACTTGATGTATTTGGTTTACAAAAGAAAACATTAAAGTGAGATTCATGAGAGACTGACAATGTGAAAATCTGCAAAATGACAGTCATCCTATGCAGGGCAGAAAAAAAAAAAAATGACAGGCATTATAATTTGGTTCAAAGATTTACTTTAGATATTAGGAAAAGTTTTCTGACTAAAAGAAGTACGAAGCCTTCAAAGGTTTCTAGAAAGGCTGTAGAAACCCTTTTCAGTTGTTGTGGCTATAAAGACATTAGACAAACAGCTATTTTTGCGCAAAGGGATGCATAAGATGATTTCTTTCAGGCCTCCTAGCCTGAAATTCCTATAGTTAATCGATTATCTTGTTTCAGCCAAGCAACTCTTAACCAACAGAAATCAAAGCAAGCTTAAGAAATTATTTCTAATTGCTTAAGGAAAATTAATCTTAGTTCTTTTTAGTGAAATTCACTAAAATACATACAATAAAGGAGTCAATGCTGAATGTGACTGAAATTCATTAGAGGTGGCAAACACTACTATGTTGTGTATTTTTATAGACTGTACTTTATTTAGAGAAAGTCTTTTTTCCAATACTTGGTTACTAAAGACCAGGTTACTTAGTGACAAGGACAGCTGAGCTTACATTGTTTACGGGGGTTCAAATCTTGCATTCAAAGACTAATTGCAATTAAGAAAAATGTGAGAACTTAGTACTTTTGGCAAAATACTTGTAAAAACAGTTCCTTCAGATGAAAAAGATGAGCCCCTTTGACATTCAGGACAAGAACTTAATGAACTGTAAACCATCACATATGGTGACAGCATCCCTGCTGTAGGAAGAGAGGGACAGAAAAATGAATGGAAGAAAATAATCTATTTTCAGTCACTTTATTAAATGATTCTAGTTAAAAAGCTGAATACAATGAAAGTGCCAGCCTCAGAAATATTTTTACCTTATGAGTACAGATGATCATTTACACCTGTTTTGATCAACTAAGAAAGACATCTAGTGATTGTTTTGTACAAATGACTTACCACCCAATCCAAATCCTGTTTTTTTGCTGAATACTAAGGAGTTGGGTTAGACATAGCCTCAGGAGTGAGATTTTTCAGCCCTATGGAGACTCTGCTTAGAACATATCTCATATAGTAAACCCATCTGTTCCCCTACCACAACTCCACTGGCTGATTTACCAGTGCTTGCCAAGAAATCACACTGCTCGTTTATTTTTGATGTTTAGGATTTTTACCTGTTGGGTTTTAATATGCCTGTTTAATTAATACCTTTTGTTTACTCGTAAATGTGAATAAAACACCAAGTAGTCAATGTGAAGGTCAAGTAGCATGAAAGGCGGAATACTGGCATAAGAAAAAAAAATAGCCAATAGATATATGTAACAGAGAATTGATCATCTATTCATCTCTTTTGCAGTCTATCAACAGAAATTTCTAAGTTTTAGGAAATGTTTTCAAACATACAAGCAGTTAAACTTGGATTTTGCAGTCAAAAATTGCTCCAGTGTTACCTTGACAATACGCTGACCAATTTTTGTGCTGCTGTGATACCCTGTTGATAACGCTGAATGCATTCATACAAAACCAAAAACAAAACAAAGTCTATAGCTTTTCTCGCTAAAAGTCTAGCAGGCACATAACAAATAACTAATGTAATGAACATACCATGTGGTAGTCCTATTTATTGATAATTATCTTTTACATATCTGAGTAAGCTTATGTTCCTGAAGGTGTAGGGATGCCTTAGAGAAATAAAAGCAAGAATTAACACTCTAGTGCACATGCTAATTAGGATTTAATTAGGGAATTCTAAAAATGCAGACTGCGTGTTTTCAGCAAGCGCATAATTACCAACTTAGTGCTTCTAGGGTTTTTCCCCTCCCCCCTATATTTTTTCATTGTAAATATTATAATTGTCATTTTAGGTAAAATTCAAGAAATCCAAATTCTATTTCAGTTTTCAGGAAGAAACATTTTCCTCTGGCACATTTTCACCCATTATAATTCTTTACCATTCCTTCCTCATTTATAATATTTTTCTACATTACTAATTCAGCATTAAAGACATTAAATTGCTTTCCTTTAAGATTTTACAATGTACACAGGATGTTCCCTACAGATAAGAATCATGAATTATTTGGGTTGGAAGGGACCTTAAAGATCACCTAGTTCCAACTCCCCTGCCATGGACAGGGACCTTCCACTAGAAATTATACCATGACACCATAATACTTTCCTTCAGCATCCGCTGTTAATCGGAATACCAGTTATGACTGCTGGGTCATAGTTCCAAGAAAGAGAACATGAAGAAAATGCCGTGCTCTATTTCAACGTAACAATACTCCATCCACACCTGCTTTCTGCTCCCATCTTTCTCTACCAACCAGATGTCCCACTTCATTCACAGGCTGATGGGATTCTGACATCAATAATCCATGAGTTTTGAACCTAATCTAAAACTTCACAGTGTTAATGGGAATTCTTCCATTAATTTCTGTGCATTTGGGAATTCTCTAAGTCTGCTCACTGGAAAATCCACATAAGAGAAATAAACATGTAATAAAGTCAGATTTTAAAGATCTCTCTAGCTGGGCTTTGGGAGGAACTTTTGACTAGGAACTTTCTAATGAAAGGGAATTAACAAGATGATTAAAGCTTTAAGAAAATTCGATTTGCATCAGTATTTTAATTCTTTCCAAACAGACTCTTTAAACATAAGGTAATCTTATCAAATAGCTTTCCTCCCTAATTATTAATGCTAATTGCTGTTCTTCATTGTTTTCTTTTCAAAATCAAAACTTTTTCAATGAGCTTCCTTTGACAGTTCTTGATTTCTATTTTTACAGCCACAGTGCTCAATAAACCCTTAGACTATGCAGAGCATATGATTTGCTTCACTGGAAGACCATCACAGTAATAGCCTCCTGAGACTTCCCACTTTTCTACTTTAATCCTTGGACATCTTTAGAACTTACTAATCAGACTCTAGCATGGTTAACATCCTTGCAAGCGACAACACCCTTTAATCCACTCAGAATATGAGTGTATAGAGAGAAAAGAAGTAAAATGGTTCACTTTATAAGAATTTGTTGGATATAATATTGGTGAAAGCATTGATAGCATATCCTGTCAGACCCTTTAGAAAGCTATGGCAGGATTTTATATGGCACAGAAAACAAGAAAACCAACAGCACAATACTTATTTGGGTTAGTAGTCTCTACTACTAACACTGTGGAGTAATGGTAAATTGTCTGGTGAGCCTAGGGATCTGAACGTCTGCATTTACTTTGTTTGCTTTCATACGGTGCATTTTTATTAATTTGCTGAACCAAGATATGAAAGAATTAAAATGAAATGAAAACCAAGCGTAAAAAAATCCCCCACAACCAGAAAACAAACAAGAGAAAGAGCCTCCAATAAGACGGAGTCCTGATACCATGTTTAGTTGCATGACTGATTTTTCATGCTGCTTAAGCAGGCAATTTGGGTTCTGATTTACTCAAGTCACCAGGGTATTAGTGGCAGTGGAGGCACAGAGAGAGCAACCCTTTAAAAACAGCAGCACTCAACACAACTGGATTAGCCAGAAGGAAGGCAATACCTAGGACATTAAGTGAGAAATGTTGGTGATATGCATTTATGTTAAAAATTAATTCATCTAACTTCAGAAACAAACACAAAGGAAAACAAGAATCTTAATTCCTCCCTTGTAAAAATTCTTTAATCACTTTAAAATGATCTCGAGTTGTACTTCATTCCCTCTAATGCTAGTATTGAAGTTTATTAGGAGCAATCAAAATATTCCAGAAAACAATTAGGAAGAAAGATTTCTGACACTCAGTAGACACCAGTTCCAAGCTAAGAACAACATTCACTGTTTCCAAAGATCATGCTCCATCTAGCAGATAAGTATATCCTTAAGCACATGAACACTGGACTGTCTCAATGAACTTACATTAAAAAAAAAAAAAAGCTTAAGTAACTTTACTGCAGTATGTCTGCATTTTAAGAATATAGACCACCAAAAATGCCAAGACTTCAAGACTTTAGTCTTCCCTTTGCTTTCATTCAGCACACAGGTTCACGCGCATTCAGACTAGATTATAACAGAATACTAGGCAATAGCTAATAAATTTGTGCTCTCAGTATATCACTCAGCTTCCTTGGATATCACAATATTTAAATGATCTATCACAGCATGAAACATTTCAGCTCTTTGTAACAATTACAAATTAAAGAGATATTTTTTATAACTCATTTTGTTTGAAATAGTTTTTCTTTCCAGTAGCTGTACTGAATTTCAAGACATCATATCGGATTACATTAAAATCAGCACAAAAAGGCAAAGCTTTTATTAAAACACAGCTGCATTAAAGATTTCGGATTGGATGAAATTTAAGAGATGTTCTGTAGATAATTACTAGGACACAATTAAATATTTACTTTTTGACTACTTACCATGTGTACAATCAAATCTGTTTTCCTACTAGCACTGTCTAAAGCAAGACCCCTGATAGAGTTTATCTTGTAGAAGTTAAGTTTGTCTTACTGAAATACCAAATGTTGTCAACTGAAGTACTCTGTAAATTTTCCCAATATGTAATTTTTTAGAGAAATACCGAAAACATTGGAATATATCAAATTACAACATATTAAACAGTCAATGATCCATTCTAATTTTTTTCCACACCTACATAATTTGAGTAACATCAACATCTAGCATACCACTGTAGAGCTGAACGCATTCATGTTACAGTTTCAGACACCTCTGTACATCTGCAACAAAGTAAATGGAGACAAACAATTTCAGAAAATAAGTATGCTCTCAATCACTTTCTGGAGAAACACATTTCTCCTTAGTAACTCCTACAGGAAGCCTGACAGGACTAGGTTTATATTTAATTTGTAGGCTGTGGGAGAAAGACGGCATTTTTAGCCAGGACCAGAGGCACCTTCTCTCCACCTCCAAGGAGTACAGTCAAGTATTCAGTCGGAGGAGAATTCAAATGCATTCCAGCCAGAATGACCAAAAGATTATCAGCAAAACTTGTTTTATTTACAGTTCTCTAATTAGCACTGGAATAACATGCCAGTTGTTATTATAACCCAACACAGAAATCAGAGCCCAACATGAGCGATGCTATCTCAAGAGATCACTCTTACCAGAGAAACAGAGTCCAAAGAAAACTCTGGTACAAAATAATGCACAAAATCTGCATTCACAGAGTCTAGTGCAATCAAATACAGGGCATCTATCCAAAACCAGACACTCACCAGTACTTATGAAAAATTAACATAAGTAATACCAAAACTTAACTGGTTTTGTGCAAAGTTATGCCTTGGAGCATTTCTGTAGAATTTCAGCTGCTTAAGACAAAGCTGCAGACTGAAGTATGAGAGAGATACTCACGCTGTGTTACATACAATGGAATTTTAGGTACTGGATGTTTTCTAACTGCAGCTAAACCAAAACATTTTTCTCTTGTGGAGGTTAATAAGATATATTTGGCTTAACGAGACTGCTTCTTCCATCCAAGTCATCTCCCCAGGGTGCCTGTGTGTCACATCAGAACCCGCCTCAAGCAGCACCAAGCAGTAGGAATAGCTCTGGCATTTTGTGTTCACATTTTTCTTCGTCATGAAACTTCATCCCACAGCATATTTAACACAAATTAACTGCTAACCTAATCACTTCTGTCTACTGTATTAGCTGAAGTTCTGCAAATAGTTACAATGACTGATTTCCCACCATTTCACATGGGGGTCAATGGAAATCGAAAGTTTTATAAATCTTATAAGTTGGTTCTGCAAAACTAACTTTTATTATTTAAAAAAAAAAAACATAAAGCTGTGGGGAATTTTCTGCAAGTGATATTTTGTTGGTATGAGCAATGTACAAATGTAGAATCTAAACACAGAAGATATGGAATTCCTGATTCAGATTTCATTAAAACCAGTAAGACTGAGCTCAGATGGAGTAGGTGGCCTGTTCCAAGACTGTCTAGGAGTGGTAGAAATAAGTGCTACAAAATAGGAGATAGGAGCTTCTGGGCTGGCAGGAAGAGGAGAGACAACAGTGAAACTAAGTTTAACTTCTGCAGAGGAAGTAGCAACAGCTAAGGACAGAATTTAAGAGTTTTTTCTTTCCCTGTATTACTGATAATGCTGTATATAAAAAGTAATTTGTTGTTAGCAATAACAATTCTCTCCCTCTTATCTTTACTTTTCTCATCCCATTTTCTCGAAATAAACTAAATAAACATCAGGCTGTACTCCAGTCACCTTTCTAAATAAGGAATTTCACTTTAACCAGAGTACTAACTTCTCTTAAACCAGGTATGTGAAACTTCTAACTAAATTTACATGCTATATCTTCTATTTTGTTCTTTTAATAACTTTAAATAGAATGGATCTATTGCGAGCTAGAATTGTTTTTTAGAGTTTGTAAAGACAAGAAGATGCAATATTTGCACTGTTTCTCATACCTAATTGACTATGTTATCATTCTAACAGTACATACAATTATGAGAGAACTGAGATCATTTTGTTGTTGTTTTTATTCTCCATTTATTCTCTCCGTTGTCTGCGTAGCCAATTTACTGTTTTCCAACACTACTTGGTACTTTACTTTCTCAAGGCCAACGATTTGCTGTTTTGGATCTCTAGATCCATATTTAGTTAGGAAAAAACCTCACATGGATACTCGCTCATATGCAATCACAGCTCCGCACTTCCATACTTGTCTTGCCTCACAAGATGCTCTATGGAACCCAAATCTACACTGTGCTTCTAGCTCAAGACTGCTGGATAAAGAAGGCAAAAGGAGTTTGCACACCGACACGGATCCAGCTGGACTTCTCTGAAAAAGATGAAAGATTGTTCATATCTGACTGTAGAATTTCCCAGAGCCTTTGGGAGGCATGTTTCTAGGGCAGTTTGCTGAAAACAAAATTCTGCTGTACTCTGTTCCACTAGCATAGGAGCTTACTGGAGCAAGACAGAGAACTGTCTCTGAGACTTCAGTACTCACCTAAATAGCTTTGGCTTCCAGTTCTGCCCAAGTTAGAGGGAAGAGGGCAGATATCTGGCATGACTAAGAAATATTTCTGCTCAGGTAATGGAAGATCTGAGATGTTACTCACAAACAGAAACTAGTGAATGGCTTCTGTTCCAGTTAATCTTTCCAGTTCTAGTACAGAGAGGGAAATGAAAACAGTTACTATTTTGGTCATGTGCAAAGATGTGAGTCCCAGTAAAGATAAGGCAAACTCCTTATTCACAGTGCATCTTAATGAGAACTCACATCAATTTCCAATAATTTGTGGTATTGGGGGATATGGTTTAGGGGAGAACTTGTAGAGTAGGGTTGATGGTTGGACTCAATGATCCCAAGGATCTTTTCCAACCTGAAGGATTCTATGATTCTATGCAGTAGGACTTTAAAATTAATCCTTTTCCTCATCATTGCTTCCTCCATCTTTTTTTTATTCCTTCCTGACTCTCCAATTAAGTTACAACTTGGGACATCAACATCCTGGCTTTCCAAAACAAAGCCCACTGAATGGATCAGTTCCCCACTTCAGAAGCTTTAACATATAATGTGGCTTTGGTCAAAAGTGGAGAGAGCAGCACATGCTTCCCTTCAAGGGCTTTGATGCATTATTATAACGCAGTCAATGAGCACACTGACAGATAGTGAACAAGTAACCTTATAAAGAGAATTTCCATTTCCCTGCATATCCAGAAAGAAGAGCCTGCCAATGTAGTTGGGACCTCACAGAAGAGTAAAAACCAAGCTCCTCTGCAAAACATAGCACAGGAGTGCATGAAAAATACTCTGCTTCTCTTCTGGTTGAAATTTTTAAGCATTTGCTTGTGATGTCTACAGTGTTACAAACAAAACAACCAACCTGCCTTAGAGCTACAACGTGGCCTCATTTAGTATGCACTAAGCACATATACGCCATTAACATAAAACAATTCTCCTGGTAATGATTACACATACAAATATAGTTTGTGACAACCAATCTGCTATTAAATATCATACCTTAGTACTTCAGGTAACAATACCTTTTGGCTTTAACTTCCTTCTACTTACATCTATGTAATTTCTAGTTACATCTATTTATTCTAACATCATCATAAGCTCAAAGCTTACTCCCATTAGAATATTTCAGTTATTACAGCAATGGGAAAAAAATCGAAAATAAATTCCTCATATCTCTGTAAGTGGCACGTAGCTTAACTTTGTGCCCACTATTCCATACTTGTAATTTTTCAAATAGAATTAGGAAACAATAGTGTTCCTTTCTGTCATTACTATTTTTTTTTTTTTTAAGTCAGAATAAAGGAGACATTTTTATTTGATTGCATACCAGGTGGTGATGCATATGAGTGGCTGACTGAACAACACCAATACTGACTGATTAATAACTAAAGTGAACAGTACCGGGTAAAAGCTTTCAGGACCTGCAAGCTAAATATGTAATACTTGTAATATTTTATATTAGTACTACTAATACTGAACAATGGAAACAATAAAAAAATAGGTTTTTTTGTGCTAAAAACCCCAAATCTGGTTCCTAAGCAAGGCATCATTATTTTAAAAAGCTATATATGCAAGAAATATTATACCTGTAACAAGTTAAGTGGGATGCTTTCACAGCCACAGAGGATCTAGCTCTTTTAATTCTTTCTTCTTTAATTCTACCTCTTTTAGATTATTTTCTTAGTTTCCTGAAACATATCAGTTCTTTCTAACAGGCTGTAACTTTTTAAAGAGGCCTTAAGGGTAACATGTGCAATATATTACTTAACCACTAGGATGGGATAGCACATGGGTTATTATTAATCCTTAACTGTGAAAAGCCACACTACTCTTACTTCCTCACTTCTGACTACCCACCACTGTAAACTCCTGTGAGAAAGCTTCATACTGTGCCTCATCACCAGGTACACTTCCTATGTAATTAGAATCAAACCAATAACAATTTAACTGCTTTGATAGTCTCTCCAGAGATCTGAAATAACCTAAAACTGAAAACATGAACTCTGCCAAGATGCTCCACATTTTACTCTGTGCAGACGTTTCTCAAAGGACTCCTGCTGCTCACAGCTGTACCAGAGGTACAGTGGCATGCGGGGAGATTCCAGGAAGGGCAGCAATTCTGAAAACACCACTAGACCTCATGATCTGAGAAAGTATTTGGGTCTTCCCAGCAAGAGCAGAAGATTAGGAAGGGCACTCGCTGGAACTTCTTCATGCATAAACTTGAATGCAATGTGGCAAATACTTGTGGAGCTCATTCTGACCAGAGTTTTCATGCATTTGCCAGAACAAATGACAATGTGTGTAATAGTTTCTGGTGAGGACTAGGCACTGCACACTTCAGTTTGTACTGAAGAGAATCTGCTTAAGATGACAGGTAATTATCTTTGATTCAAACTTGACGGCAGTTTACTTGAAGACAAGATATTGTATGAGCTTCTCCGCTATGGAACACCTCGAATTCCTCACAACGCGCATCAAGTTGGGATGATACTGACTCACTTTAGACAGAGAGAAGAATCCTCTTGCTCCCAAAGAGATTTTACTTCTTGTCTTTATTCACTGTAAATGTGGCACTCAGGACTTTACACCTTTACTGCAGTTAAATATTCCTCTTGCTTAGTTTAAATACCATAACATACATCTTTCAAGCATATTCATAATTTATACACTACTGAAATATAACCTTGTTTGCAGTTCAGACATGCTTTTGAGCTCTCTTGCTCATAATCATACCTTACCAACATTCTTTACTCCATCACTGTTTTCAGCTTTTTGAGGTTTCCTACCCACACAGAACTCCAGAGTTTCACAGGTTCTACACAGCCTTCCCACACACAGTCATGCCACCAGTACTCTGAGCTACCTGAACCTGCTTTAGAAGCAGCTGACAGCCTTCCAGAAGGGCTATAGCTACAGTATGTCTTATATATAGGCCTGATGGAGTGTTCTGAATGAAGGCAGACATTTTCTGGGAATAATATATATCTCAGTAGCTCTGCAATGACTAGAAGCAAGTAATATATTCCTGAAGGTCTTTTATTCCTGCCTACCTCTCTCTGCTTCACAAGCATCTGCTAGCACTTGTGAAATATTTCCTCACATTTTTTGAGCATATTTATATTAAGCCTGAATGTGGAAGAATCCTTTCTGCGGGTCCACTGAACGTACAATAATGTATAAACACACACACAAAATTCTCCCTTCTATTTTAACCTATCCCTGTTCAAAAGTATGTTTTTTCATCTACTGCCCCTCTCATCCCCTTTGAAGACATTTAGTGAGCAACCAAGCTGAATGTGTTTTCACACTGGCATATTAACATGGCTTGTCTACGTGGAGGCAGATGTCTTGCAGTTCAAGCAGGTTTGTATCCCTATGAACTTACTCATTCTTTCAAAATGAATGATACTAAAGATTCTATGAAAGAAAAAAAGGTGAGGAGCAGCTGACAAGCTATTAAGTCAAGAGAAAGGTGAAAAACTTGAAAGACATAAAAAAATAAAAAGGCTTTGCATGCCTCTAATGACATTTCTTCTAGTGCACTAGGGAGGAAAAAACCACCACTGCAAGGTGAGGTAAAAGGATAAGATGGAGAGAATTTCTGTTGTAGGAGGAAGGAAAAAAGGAAGTCAAATCCTGCAAGGACATCTGAGACACGTGCAGCGGTGCTGTGCAAAAAATAAATAGAACTTTTTTTGTGAATGTTGGAGAAGTTTAAGAATGGATCAGGGCATGTAAAATTCTGCTAATAAAGAACATTACAATTATCAAGCTAAAATGTACCTTGTTACTCTATGAAAAATTGAAATCTACAGGCTGGGTGATTCTTCATCTAACAGGTTACAGTCCAGGAGTCAGGTCTGGCCATCCAGCATCCTTTCATCTTAGCTTTTGCCCTTTCTTGGAGAAGCTGAGAAACGCAGAAGTCTGCACAGTGAATACCTATCCCAGTGCCCACAATTTTCTTTTTTGCATTATGTTGGCCATGAAAAACTGCTGTTGCTCTGTCACCTAAGGAGAGTAGATAAGCCTGTGGGCATATATCTATCTCACTGCACAGTGTGGTTCAATCATCAGTAGCTATTATTGCAACTGCAATTCAAAGCTTGGGTTCAAATCTCCACAGCTGCTGAAATAGCACTGCTGCCCAAAATAAATAATATTATTTCCTCCAGACATACTTCTTGATCACAGCTCCACGACCAGCTACTGCTGTGTTGATTTGGCAAGTGGCAGAATGACTAATAACATAATACAATGAGCACAGGCTAATTAAAATGGCTTTGTATTGTCTGAAGCATTTGTGGAATCAGGTGTTTATGTGGGACAGGAATAAATACCTGGGTATCAGAGAAAAAAGTTCAGGCTATGTAAGAACAAAGTAATATTACATCAGCCCTTTAATTTGCATCACATTCTTCCTTTAGCTTGCTATTTTCTGCTGTAGCAAGACCCTGTGCTCTGCCAGTGAATTGCATTAAATGTCAGGCTAACAAAGAACGTCAACAAAGCTTCTTAGTGGAAGCTCTTCGAAGTCAATGGTAGTGATCAAATTTGGCTGTGGAAACTACAGGCAAATGCTAGTAAGAAAAACCCTTGTTTTTTAAATTAAGTATCTCTGCTAGGCATACACAACCCTGTTCATCCACTGCTTCCAGACTCTTTAGCAGTTTTCAGACTTCTGCTAGATTACAGGAAGATTTTTAAAAGGGTCATTTCAGTAGTATCTCAAATCTGTTTCTGCCTTTAGTTGCATACATACTTAACTGAGTTTTAAGATACAGCTCCACTTCTTATGAAATAATATGTGAGTTTCAGCATGGATCTACCACAGATTAAGGCCTACTCAATTTGCAAACCAAGAATTAACACAGTTTTCTTTAACACTGTAAAATTTTGAAAACAAACAGATCATGGGAAGTACCAGCTCATCTCATTTTAACTGACACATTCACACCTTTGCTGATAGCATCCTTTGGCTAGAGAGAGCTTTCTGCAAGGTTGGGTTAACAATGCGCAAGAGTTTGTGTTTACATAGTGATAGCTATATCCTGGAAACTGAAAAAGACAGTTCCTTCAGCAGTTCAAGAATAAAATGTAGCATTATATACTCTAGTTTCTTTGTCAGCTTTTTTTTTTTCCCTAGGTTTGGTTTGGGGTTGGGTTTTTTTTATGCCTAATGCTGCTTATGACACCAAAACAATGATCATTGGAAAAGCTTCTGGAAATTCCACTATATTAACTGGGGCATAAGCCAAGTAGAAGTGATCTGACCAAAGTTCTACCTGTATCGAGGCAGTGAAAAAAGTTACAGAAATTCTACTGGTTTCCTTAGTAAACAAGATCAGGTGTATCCTCCAACAGTAATTTTTATTCAAATCCATTTCAAATTTAGGGAAAATCTTTCTGTTGGACATCTGAGCATTGCTCAACAAAAATGACACTTAGAGCTTTGAAGAATGAGCACTAGCATTACAAATGCACATATGTTAGAACAGAAGAGAATACTTGTTACATACCGGGGCTTTCATGAAGCTTTACTATAAGGTCATTACTATCCTCAAAAGCAAACTGAAAAAATGATTACATGTTTTTCCTCAAAGTTACCAAGGAACACTTTTGCACAACTACCAACATACACAGTTCTATATTTTCAAGTAATTATTCCTCCCCAGCCCCACGATTTTAATCTGAGACTACTCATAAGCTATTGCAACAAGTATTTCCTACTTAGCTTATTCAGAAAAAGTCCAGTTATTTTTAGCAAGGCTGGAGATCTTTGGTTCATACCATCACAACCCAAAGGGTAGCATTTTTTTCCCAGTTAGTATTACAGAATAAAGCTTAAATCATTAGCATCTTATCAATTGCTAAGTGGTGAAGTTGCACAGACTCCTATTAGAAAGAACAAAACCACTGTATCCTCATCTTAGGTCATACAAATAGCTTCACAAAAGGATCTACTTGCAGAAGAGAAATATGCAGAAACGTCTTGGCTTGTTTCAGTTCATTTGTTTTGCTATTTGGTTGGGGTTTTTTTTGACCTTCAAGTACCATCATAGGGAACAAGCACAAAACACGGAACACTAATTAGGACACTCCAACCACTCTTAATAACTCTTAATAAGCAGTCTTCCTGTACTGTATGAATCAGCATTGCGATACGAAAAAGTCCTCCCCTTTTCAGGCAACATTCCATCACATTATACCTATTTTTCACAACACTCTTGCCAACAAAAAACTTACCATCACCTCCGCCAAAACTCAACACACTGTTAGGGTTACTTTTAGTTACTTAAAATATGATTAATGAGGTACTCACTTCAGTTTACTTTTTACTCATTAACAGTTTATTCAACTTTAATGTAGCCTAAATCAACAATTAGGGGATCTCCGTTTGCTTTTAATGCTTTAGGCACTGTCAGGATTTACTGTTCACATTTGAAAAAAACAAAGGTGATTTAGATAATTTTTCCCCTGGAAATGTACATTTACAATTAAAATTAATTGCAATGATTAAATACCAACAGTTTGCTTCAAGTATCTGAGCACTCACATTAGAAAAGAGAAACAGTAAAATATTTATTTGCAAGAATTAAAGAACATTACTTTTGGCCTTAGTGAAGTCTAAAATGCTCATTAAAGGTCTGAGTAAGCTTTGGAATCCTCAAACTCCCATTACAGCTAAAATATTGGCCACAGCGCGCACACTTTTTTTTCTGACCTCACCTACAAGTCTAAATCAATTCCTCAATTGTCTGATACTTTGAAGCAAGTGGCTTTTTGAAAATATCAGGATATAAAGAAACTATAAACATCAATCCCTTGAATTAAGGTATTTCCATCTTTTGCCCTTTCTTGATCCATAACTGTTTTTAAAGTAAAAAAGAGGAGAAAAAAATCCCCCAAACATTCTTACCAGTTAAAGTTCTATGTAGCACACATAGGTTTAGCACCTCACTGCTTTGTAAAAGATATTCTCTATATGAGGGTCCAATGCTGTGACATTCTGTGACATTTCTAAAGTACTTGCATTAAGTATTCTGCACAACATATATGGAACACATTAAAATGCAACTTAAACACATTTATACATGCTATTCATTAGCAAACCCATAAATTGGTTTTAACTCTCTATTTTGACACATCCTGGGTAAAAGGTCTTGAAATTTTGAAGGTAGCTTCCCAAAAATAGCCATTTTTATGTTCAACAAGATCAATGGTAGCTACTGGAACTGTACAAAGTGAATCAGCTAGAACTAAACAGAAAATATTAACTACTAACAAGTATTTAATAGGATGGTTTTGGATTCATGTGTGACATGGGACCTCTCTAGATGGTCCATTTTTGCTTTTCAGAGACATGGTAAGATTCCAAGATCACCTAGGGCAGAGTGAGTTCAAAATGATATTACAAGTTTAGATCTTCTGGAGTTTAACATTTGTGAACCAAACAAGGCATTTCGCTGGCTCTCCTATCTCCAAAGGTGAATCCAGTCTGGCTGATACTAAAACCTTTTTTTCTTTGGGTTATATTAATATCCCAATGTTCATGTTTTCACTTACATCAGTGATAAAAATATACTACTCCAAACAACTAAACATAAGTAAATAACTAAGTAACTTTCCATTGTAAGACAATTTCTTAATTTTGGCTATGTCCATTTCTGCTGTCTCAAATGGGATCTAGGATACAATGAATCTACAGAGTTCTCAAGAAGCCAATTAAAGCAAGGAATGTCTCTATTTTGTAATCCTGATATTTTCTTTAACTGGATCGAGCTTGAATTAATTCAGACTTCTCCCAACAAAACATCATGTTATATAGACCAAACACGAGCAACCTACCTAAACATGTAGGTCTACTGATTTCATAACCCTTGATAAATGCAATTTATTTTCTCTACAGCATTAATGCCAAATAAATAAGCATCTTTTTGCACTGCAATAATTAGATCTATACAGCAGTGCTATACCACAAACAGTACCACAACTCTGAGGCTTAAAAAGAGTCACACTGAGTCATTTTAAAAGTTATGTGTAGAATTAATTGAAAAAAATGCTACAACTTGCCTCAAAACTACTTTGCCATAATGAGAGAAAAGGCTAAATAGTATGTAAAATCATATCCTTAAATAAGCGTGAATCAACCTAGCAGTTAGGCTGTTAACAGTTTCATCCTCTTGGTTGGCAGACTGGGGAAACATTATATATTATTAATATGGTTGGCTAATTGCTAATTAGGAACCCATTAGCAGTTCTAACAACTGTAGATTTTGATGGATTTGCAGTCAACCTGGCCAGAAAAAAAAAATTGCTAGGTAACATCTTGCATGAGATTCCTCCATCTGTCCATTATCATGTAATGCCACAGAAATCTGGATTAAAAATGAAAAAAATGCATTTTTGTTCTGACCCTATATCCTAGATGCACAATGATCTCCCACCTTCTTCTGGGGACTTCCCATCAGAGGATGAGGTTAGTTTCTCTTAATTCAAACTGTTTTCTTCTTAATGAAGAAGAAAACAACAAGGTATCATAAAATTGAATAAAGCATATATCAAATACACAAACATGATACATTGGGGAGAATAATGCCAACCCGGCAAAGAATAACTACATACAAAAATTGATCTAGTACTTTTTGTCTCAAACCTGTGGATATTCACTGGGATAAAATGGACTGAGTGGCAGCACAGCTTTCAGCTAGGTCAAAGATGGCTTTTTGTAGATAATAATTGGATGCCAAGTCACTGAAAAAAGGCATGTTTTAATCAAAGAAGAAAATTTCTCCTGAGATTCTACTTCTGAAATTAAGCAAGAAGCTCATGTATTCTCCTGTGCTTGCAAGCTGTAATCCCACTCAGAGTAGCAAAGGGAAAGGTCTCTTATTGCTTTATTTTTTTTTTATTCGTCATCCCTTTTTCTTCCCCTCCTCTTCCAAAACACCAAACCCAGGGCTGTTCTGTTTTGTTTGGGGTTTTTGGAGGGTTTTGGTGTTTCGTTGGGGATTTTTGTTGTTGAACCAGATTTAAAACAAAACCAAAAAAAAAAACCAAACGAAAGAACCCCAACCAAGAACTAGGAATAATTTATGTAGTACTTACTGGAAAAGCTCAATAAACTAATATTGACTAATCAGAGAATCTGACTTCATTCTATATATCATTAATTGAAAGAATTAGTTCAAGTTTTATACCTGCCCTATAATGAGGCTTTCAAGTAAAGTATACAGTATAAGCACTGAAGATGGCTACACGATGTTAGCCACAAAGTGAGCTATTCCTAAGATTCTCTTCCACTAAAATGAAAGTGAGACTGTAGACAGCTCTGCTTCTAGAATATACTATAATATACTATATTTTATCACTGATTCCTTTAAAGATCTCCGACTCACAATGAAAACCACAAAAGTAGTCACCACACAACACTACGCAATCTTCTGCTTTCTCTGATGGATGTTAGCAACAAAATGCATTTATGCTCCCGAGGTCACGTGCACATCAAGGAGGAAAGAAATGTTTCTCTGCCATGCTGCCCCTCCCTACAGTAAAACTTTCAGCATGTCCGTCATGGTTCACCGCAAGGGTCATGACACAAATCACCACCTGGAATAGGAAATACTTTAGAGATCCTGCCATAAGAAACCCTCAGGGCCACATGTATTGTCTTCATGGCCCTAAAACATTAGTACCTTGTGTGCTTTATTCAGGGCAAAGAATCTGAAATAATGTGATGGATCTATTACAGCCCACAAGGAATGGTGTCGTTACTAAGGTAAGCTGAGGGAAGTGTTGCATGCATCCATCTCTGGGTATCTGGGAGTACACAGACTGACCAGACGTTGTGGAGGAAAGGCCAAACCAGAGAGCACACTGTTTCTACTGCCTTTCTGGAGTACCCCAGGACTAAACTACTCCTACACTGAAGCTTTACCTAAAAAGACAGGCATGGCAGTCCAGAAAAGACCTAACAATCCAATAGTGCCAGGCTTACTTCCTGGTTGTTTTTCTTTTGATGATTATAGATGGGGACTGTGTCTCTTGCTGTGAGGTAGGCTGCCCATGAAGTTCAACAGCAACCAATCTTTAAACAGATACTGCAAGGGCTACTGTATCTCATCACAAGCCCCTAAGGAACTAATCACTCTGACAGCCTGTAAGAGGAAGAAATGAGAAATTACTTTCAGACAAGAGTATTTACTTTGTTTCTTCAGTTCACCCTTTAATCCTACCACAGTTTGCAGATTTTAAAAAATATCAGAGAGGCTAGCTTGGGTTGGGGGCCAGAAACTTGTTTCTTTTCATTCACAGCGTTCTTCTCAGCCTTTCATCTCTGAGAAAACAAAGATATGATAGAAGTCTAGAGTGCTGGAGTATCTGTAAAAGTTGGGGAAAATCTTGTCTACAGCTGAAGATTGCATTTATTCCTTTAACGATACACTTAGTCACAAGGGCTTTTCAAAGCTGTATGAAACTTAAACCAATAATAACTTTCTAAAAAGATGCCCTAGTTTTAAAGGATGAGCACACATAGCTCTTGAGCTAAATATCCTATCATTTGTTTGGGGTATAAGGACTTTCAAATAACTTGAATTTTCAATGGGTTTTATTCTCATTAACACTGAGGAGTATCAGCTCCATGGCGTAAGAGGGAACCAGTGTAAAAAGATAAAGATACCTTTAGAAAGGAACAGTAAGACTGCAATCCAGGGTCTGGTATTGCACATACAAATATGACATATGCACATACAAACGCCACCAATTTTGTGGTGAGGTTTCTGAGCAGAGCAGCAGAATTATGCCCTGTTACCAGTGGTTTCTTTTTTTTTTTTTTAATTTTAGAGCTTTCCACTTTCTCCTGTGCTCGACTTTCTGCACTAACTATATCGGTTTAAGAGATCCTAGACCAAAAGCGCATTTAGTTAACTGAATGTAAAACATCCTCCCATGCACCAGTATTTCACTATCACCTTGTACCTAAACAAAACTAGAAAATCTTGAGCATTCTAGACAAGAAAAGGATGACAAACAGATTAATCAGAACAATGGAGGGATCCAGCTAAACCAGACTAATCCCCCTAGGTCCTCTGGAATTTTGTTTGGAAACAAGATCAGTGGAGCACATGAAAAAGTATAGTGTCTATTGATCTGTCCTCCGTCCCACACATCTATGAAACACTTTTGTTGTAGTTGCTGCTGTTGCCATTTCATTATTGTCTGTTTTTTCACTGTGTATCAGATGCTCAGATCATGTGGTCCAAGTTTACAATTGTCTGATTCACAGTGCTGGAATCATCAATAAAATCTGTCCAGGTTGCTATAATTTGCATCTCTTGTCTGGATATTATACTCTAAAATCATTAATATAAAAATTTGAATAAAAGATGCAAGACAATTGCTCCCATGCTCAACATCTTCTATTATCCTAGAACAAAGATACAACCTACAACACAGTCTGAATTACTATCTTCATCCATGAGAAAAACTGTCTTTCTATGAAAAATACTCTAAAACCTGTGGTTTCAAAGGTAAGCCCACACAATACATTTTTTTTATCTTTTGGGAAAGGACCCTCTTTTGATATAGAATTTTTAACACACTATAGTCCCAGTGGCTGCTCTAATCCTAGCACCTTCACAGAGGTCAGTATCTTCTCAGTCTGGTAAAATTCTCTAATCAGCTCCCTAGGCGTTGTTAGTTAAAAAAAATAAAAATATCACATAATCTCATCTCCATTGCTAAAACTCAAGGTTTTTTACTGGCTAGACCACAAAGAACCCAGTTTTCTGAGTGAAAAAAGCTTACATTTTTGAGAAAGGAAACGTTTATAAAAGTATTTCTCACTATGCTTAAAAATCACTGCAAATTAGGAATAGATGTGGGAGACACTGGTAGGGGAAGAGGCAGAATAGACCTTTATATACTTGGCAATCCAAATTACAGCCTTATGACACAAGCTCTCAAGCACAGTGGTCATATTGTAATGGAGAAGAATATAACTTGATTTCTGTGTGTGTGCGCGCACGCATGCTCTACACACAAAGGAAGGTACTTTTTAACAGGAATATTCCCACAAGAACTACTTCCCTCTGATGAAGACACATTACTGAAGAAAGCAGTGATTTTTACTCCAACACGAAGGAGAGAAAATTGTAATATTAGTCCACGTCCAAGACTGTATGCACAAACAAACACCACACATAATCTAGCAGATTTACTAAATGCTTTTGTTAACTGACTTCATGCTGTTTATGCTGAAGCAAAAAATGACACAGCATTTTAATATTCAATCTGCCTTGGACACAAAGTCTATGTTGTTTAGGTTCACAGAAGAGTTTCTAGTGCTCCTGCAGACATAAATTCATCCTATAAACACACTAATAAGAGACTAAATAGTACTCATATAACCTGCAAGATAGAGAAGCTGAATCTCTCTTACTGAATGACTAAGATGCAATTCTTAAGACCTTGCCTATAATTTCTAGTTTGTAATGATTTCTGCAAATGGAATCTCTATAATATTAATTATTTAGAGAAAAGTGGGTTGAATATGCTTTTTGCAGGATAAAGGTCACAATATATAACATGTAGTATTAGGAGCTTCCAAATTAATTCAGATACGTAAAAAGAAGGTTCACATGAACAAAGTGTTAACATCCTATGTGCCTTAGCTTTTAGTACAGAATAAGATTAAACTGGTACATTCCTACAATGCGAAGCACTAATGCTTAGTCTGATCTTTGAGAAGCCAAAATTCTAGCAAAGCTCACAGGTATGTAGACTACCATTTTGTCTGCTATATATAGTAAGCATCTTTAAGACTGAAGGCAATTGAAATAATTAGTTACTGCCAAAACATTAGGATGGCCAACAGTAATTGCAAAGTGCTCCCAAACAGTGAAAAGGAAGAAACAGGTTTACATACAATCCCAGGACACTTAGATGACTGTGGCCTCATCAGCCCATTATGCCCAACTAAACTCATGAGCCCTGAATTTAGACCCTCTGCAATCTCTGTGCCTGTGCAGCACCATGGCTCAGGGACAACACAACAATCGTTTATGGTTATTAGACAATACCTGGGCTAAACAAGCCAGTACTGAATGCAAATTTTTCCATGCCTACCAAGTCCGAGTACTACGTTAATGAAAGAACATGCATGGATGTAATTTGCAGAAGTAGCAAGAAGCAAGCTTTCCAGAGGAAAGGAAGGATACCCGGTTGTCACAAAGTCTCATTCAGGAAGAGATGTATTATAATTGCTTTTAAGCCATAAGAACAATTGCTTACCTAGAGCTGTTACTGCATTTTACATTCTAGCCTCATGTGGAAGCTTTCTCAGGCAGTCTGCGCCTTCTAACAATGGAAACTGCAGCAACAGCCTTGAGATTTCCATGTTAATTATCCCTTTTCTTCTGCACATCACAGATCTGTTGAGACCTATAGCAGCCACAGTACTAGCAGTCTCCTTGTTTCTGGATGGCCCCCAAACCTGTGTTCATTAACATAGTTCGAGTAATGTGAAGCCTTATAATTTTCTGGGAAGCTAGGAAACAAGATTCCCACAATCATACCAAACTGCTTCCCTCCTTTTTTCTGCATAAAGCCAGAAATAATTCTGTGCCAAAGGAAAGAAGAGGAACAACCCATCAACAGGGAATAACAGCCCTCCCTCCGTCTTGCTGTTCTGTTGCTATTGCTCAGATCTGGGATCAGTATAATGACAGCAGTTTCACACTTCCAATTTTGTCTAATAATGATGAAGATGGAATTAATACTGTAAAACTACTGCTGTCACGCTAGGCTGACCTCTGTATCTGTCTAGAGGAAGGAACTTTAATATACTACTACTTCTTAAGCCACAGCTCATCTCTGGCTTTCTTACACTACATTAGTTTACAGCACATTGTGCACGTTCCAACCAGTAGTCAGTGCCACTTCTTGATGAGGATTAGTATTTACACATGACTTAGCAATTAGATTCAGTTGCAAACAGAACTGAGATAAAGAAGTACTCTGCTCGGACAGTAAATACGTAAAATTCAGTCACCCTGTATCAACATACACTAGCGAATAGGATGCAACCAAGGCCAGCAAATCACCTTAAACCCCATGTACTGTTTGAAGACTTATGATAAAGCAGTATACACTGCCTGCCTCACACCAAATGTCATCAAGTAGAACGCAGCTTCAAGTACACAGCATACAATTTACAAAGATAATTGAATTACACTAAGTTCACCATAATGAGCCATCAGCTATGACAAAACACAAGTCTTTAAAGTACCCTGAGCCTATTTTCAATTTTGTTTCTTAAAAAGCTACAGCTGTCCTATTACCAAAACAAAATTCCTACCCAATTCTGAAAAACTGAGCAGAATTTTAAGGAAAATGAAACCTCTTTGTTGCATATTAGTGTTCAGGTGCTCTGAACATCAAACATGCATCACCTTCTCAACAGTTCAAATGCAAATATTTGTAGTTTCATATACTTTGCTATGTGGATCTTCCTTGCTTAATTACCTTAGAACACACATCAAAGATGATTGAATGAGAAAGATAAGCATTTCCTTTTTGAGGAAAGATTTATTCTAAATTCTCTCGAACAGGTGTCTTGGTTTAAGCGCAGCCTGCAGTTAGGCCCCACACAGCCGCT
>JAVSBS010011685.1:0-11058 GCA_033124195.1 Coracias cyanogaster | reverse complement strand
CGGAGGGCGGAGGAGACGGAGGCGGGCGCGGGGAGGCGGGAGGCGGGAGCCGGGCGGTGGGCGGTGACGGGGCCGCGGTGGGCGGGGGGGGCACCGCGGGCAGCCGGGGCCGTGTCTCCGCTCACACCCTCGCAGGGCTCTGCCGCTGTCAGCAGCTGCCCGCGGCGGGGAGCGACGCACCACCGGCCCCGGGGGAACATCACCGGCCCCGGGGGGACACCGGCAGGCCCCGCAACGCCCGGGGGCGGGAAGACGCCTCGGTTGTACCTCCAGACCTTGTTGGCGGCAGCCAGGAGCCCGCCGGGGAGGGGCTGTCATCGGGCGGGCCAGGGGCCTGCGGCGCCCCGGGGACGCGGCTCGGGTTTGGGGGAGATTTCTGGGGAAGGCTTGCCCCCCAGATGAGGGAGGTGAGGCCGTGAGACGGGGACCGGGGCTGCGGGAGCGTCCGAGGGAGCAGCAGGTGCCTGGGGGGGACAAGGGGTCGCACCCAAGAGCTTTTCTATTCACATTTGCTTTCTCCGGCAGCTGCCTGGACCGAAGAAGCTCCTTTATGGTCAGCGAGAAGGTGCGTTGCGAGGGAGCGAGGGCTTTGGGTAGGAAGCGGGCTTCCCAGCGAGCAAGTAATTGGGAATGGATGTGCCTTAACCGTGAGCCCGTGTTCCTCTCCCAGAGCCAAAATCCACCATCCAGAGCAGAGACCTCGTGTCTGACAAGTCGGAGGCTCACAAGGGGGTCGAGGAGTCACGGAGGAAGACTGCGGAGGATGCGGGTTGTTACCTGATCGCAGGTGCATATTAAAGAGCCGTGTGGTGAGTCCTGTGTTACATCTGCCACCGCTCTGGGAGACGTACGTGCCTAACGCCCAGCCGAAAACAGCCCCTTCCCCAAACCCGCTCTGCCACTGTGTTCTGAATTCCTGCGTTTTCATTCCTCCCTGAGACTTTTTAACCGAGCAGGGGATGTTTTTTGCCTCCTGTCACCCTCACACCTCCCTGTCTCGATCATTTCCCGGGACGCTGAGTGTATCGTTACATTGGACAAACACGTATCGGTTTTGTCATGACTTCTTTTACATATACACATATGTTTGATTTTAAAAACAACAATTCTAGTTCAAGAGCCTCCCCGCTGCATCAAGGAATGCCCGGTGAGATGTAAACATCCTTTGCAGCTCCCCTGGCCTCTCTGGAGGCCAACGTGGCCGTTGCCGCGAAAAGTTTCAATCATCTTGTACCACACGAAAACACATAGTGTTGTTGCTCATCAGGTGTTTTCCAGATTATTTTTTTTTTCCCAACGGGCAAGATGAGCCTGAGCTCAGAGCTTTGAGCAGGATGGGCTCGACTGAATTGCAGCATATTCAGATTTATCAGAGTTGGGGGATGAAACCACAGGAGTCGGGACATTTATAGTCAAAAGCACACCCGTGGGTAATAAACACTTTAATGAGGGTTCATGTAGCAAGAGACAGGATTCTAGTTTACAGCATATATTTGAGCAGTTTAGGAGATGATGAAATGATGGCCACATATCACTTTACTGACTAGGTAAATCTTAACCCATTTGCAAGGGAACGAGTATGACGACAGCTGGAAAATATCTTTCTTTAATGACTTGGGACTCAGGCAAAAAGTGTTGTGAGCCACGCGGCCAATGTTAATCCACGTAGATGGTTTTTTTTGAGGGGAAACAGGCCGGTTTCTGAGGGAAGCGGGCGGCCCTCAGGAGATGCCACCATCTTGGGTCTCTTGGACCTAGGCCTTGCCCACTGAACGCTTTAAGAGTGTGGGGGGGGTTAGTTGTGTTGGCAGCGCCGCGGGGACAACCCCGCGTTTGTACCGAGCGTAAGAACAAAGCTGCAGGATGTTAATCAGCCCCGGGCAATGCCCCCGGCACCGGGCACCGGCAGGGGGGACCGGCGCTGCCGCGGAACAGCGGGTCCCGGCAGTGGCGGGTGGGGGGGACAGCGGCGGAGGGGACACTGGGTTCCAATTCCGGCCTCTGCCGGAACAGTTCTTCTCCGGCGCGGGGGGCGCTTTTGGCGCTGCACCGCGGCGCCTCTGCAAGATGGCGGCGCCCGCCGGCCGCTGCCTGTGGAGAGGTGAAGGGGGTTCACCGTCTCGTTCGCCGCCGGGGAGCGCTAGCCGGCGGCTTTTCCCGCGGTCGCGGGGCAGGGGGCGACCCTGAGGTGGGGTGGGGCCCCTCAGGTGGTGAGGCTTGCCCGGGCGGGGCTGGCCGAGCGCCTGGCGGGCGGCCCCCGGGGAGGGGGTGAAGGAGGCCGGGGCGCCCGCCTGAGACCGCGTTTGCTTTTTCCCTCGCAGTACTGGCCCCGCGTCGCGGGTGGGTCTTCCCCGGCTTCGACCAGCGCCTCGCCGCTGCTCTCCCCTCGGTGAGCAGCGAGCCGCTCGCCCGGGCCTACGCTGCGGCAGCAAAGTGAGTGAGTCGCCTTCCATCCGAAGCAAGTCTCTGGGCCGTGGGCTGCCCTGGTGAGGGGAGTGTGCGGTGGTTTCGGTGTCTGCGGTGTTGCCCTAACAGCCGAGCCGGTGTTCGTGCTATCCTGCGAACCGTTAGCGCCTAGAGAAACAGCCTGCAGAGAGAGGAGCTAAGCTGGACTTGCAGGGGGCGAATTCTGTTACTCTTGTAACAGTTTGGGGAAAAACGTACTTTATTTTTGTGTGTGCACGCTTCTGGAGGGTATGGCTGGGTTACAGCTTAAGGAATATTGTCAGTGTGAAAGCTGGTGAGCCTACGGAACTGGTTTTGAATAGTCCATTTTTTGTTTCAGGTTGCTTTTTATTGTTTAATTTGGTGTCTCTTTATATTATGATGTAAGTGGGAGAAGTGAAAACAACCTCTGTGTACAGAACAGCGGAGCGTGCGGTACACCAAGGGTTCTGAAGCGTTGCACGCTCTCTCACTACAGCTAATAGAGGAATAGAGTATCTAGCTCTTGCTTCAATATTCTTTTTCTTTGCTTTGAGAGCCTTTGAAAACAGGTAGGAGAATAAGGAGCGGGGCTAGTGTATGCTAACTGCATGTAAAACGATAGAGCAAAGGGAAGAGAAACCTTTTCTGGAAGGTGGGACTGTTAATATCCACTATAAGAAGAATAAAAAGCCCACAGATCTGGTTCTCTTTAATGACCCAGGAAGGCGTGTGGGAGTTGCTTGGTGTAGAAGCAGCTCGGTCACGGTGGCCTCTACCAGCCTGTGCAGTGGAGAGACCTGTAAAAGTTGGTGTGTTAAATGAAACTGCTTTTGCTTCGATACAGTAGAAGGTTGTTAACTTGGTTCCACGCTGCACAAATGTGATTGTGTTGTTCGAGGAGCTTAATTACCCCTCAGAGCCCTTGAGTTCCGAATGTTTGATTTCTACCTTGACCAGCTGAGATAACCAACTGTTAGTTAGTTTAGGAATACCGTTCACCTCTGTGTTAACTAACAGTTACTTAAGTGACCCATCACAGTATCTACATTTTTCTCTTGGAACACATGCCCGACTCTTCAGCACATAATCCAAACCCACTTTTGCTTTGTCATAGAACCGCAAGAAAAGGTTCACAAAAGACCAGGCAGGAAGAAGCCAAAAAGAAACCCGTACCGAGGAGGCGGCCGCTGATGAGCAAGCCCGTGGACGATGTGTACTTAACGTGGTATTATAAGAGGCCGTCCTATGATTTGGAAGAGGCTGTGGGTATGCTCAAGAAATTTCAGGAGCTGGACTTCACGTACCCCAAACAACATGTCTACATTAACGTGTTCCTCGATATGGCGCTGCAGAAGAAGGTGCGTTAGAATCGGTATACGAATTCTGATGCTTTGCTCGCTTTAACGTGTTTTGTTCTGGGATAGGCGTTACAGGGAGAAGGGTAAAGACAAGCTTCTTCCTTCACCTTGTTTTGTTAATTTTTTAAAACAATGTTCCTTGAAAGTATACTACTGCTTGTATGCCTGGGACCGTTTTGATTTAAAAGCGTCTCGCCCGGTTTAGTCTCTCCCTAAATCTCCTGCTTCCCCTGTGAGTAGAAAACAGGCTGCTTCCGAGTTGGTTTCTTCACATGTGTAACTAAATATCCGTCTGGATGCAAGTACAGGGCCTCAGAGGCTGTTCCTGAGCGCAGCTGAGCCTGGTGGCAATCACTGGGGCTCTGCTCCCAGCCCCTTTCTCTTGGGCGAACGGCAGCATAATTGTTTAATGTTTCAAGTTAAAATTGGAGTAGATAACAGACATAAAAAGCAGTCAAAACTTACACGTTGTGCTTGTCACGATGCCTGTGCAAGGAAGGTGTAAGCTTACTCTTTGGAGGACCAGCTCCATGCGGTTGCGTAAGTTGCCCTGAAGTCACGATTTCTGTTCTCCTTTTTAGAAAAAGGTGGATCCGTTTGCAAGCACCGTGCTTCTTCCGTACCGCTTCACAGATGAAATGAATAAGGTCTTGGTTTTCACCGAGGTGGGTAAGCCTCATTCCTTGCCTTGTATGTTCTGTGTATCTGGCGTCTTCTTACAAACGCAGGTAGTTCCCATGCAAATACCACAGCTGTTATTGAGAACACACTGCAGGTGCTTTGCAGAACTCTCAAGTCTGAGATTCTTCTTCAGCAGCATTTCAATAGATTAACAAGCGTCTTACAGGGTTTTCTTCATCTTGGTAGGTTTATGTATACGTAGATTGTTCTGGCAGCGCACGCGGCGAGCAGACATCTGCGCAGATGTGACTGAGGCAGAGATGATTTCAGATGGTTCCTGGAGTAGAAGCTGTTTGTAATACAGGCAGCTGGGGTAGCGAGGCAGCCCTGTCCCAGCCTGCTGCCTAAAGCCTCTAAGCGCAGATCAGAAGTGGGTGCTGCTCACGGCAATTTGTGCTGTAGCAGGATGCCCTTGGGAGAGGAGGGGAAAGAAAATGCTCCTCAAAAACCCTCAAGAACTGCATGGCCCTCTGCCCCAAACCCCTTCTCTGCTCTCCTGAGAGTTCCCCCACGTGGAATGGTGAGTAGAGCAGTTGCAGTGTCTGAGTAACAGTAGCTTTGAGTCATGAAATCTGCTTGTATCAAAAGCTTGAGCTGGAGTTTTTACAAAACTGATGCCTTTTATCCTTCCCTACTTCAATCGAAAGCAGAACTTTGCAGAGGACAGATGAGCTTACTTTTTAAACTCTGGTTTAAGCCCAGGTGCAACAGCCCTTTCAGCAGCTCAATAGCCTTATTTTCCAGTTTTTAGCTCTGTGCTTTTCTGTAAGCTTAGAATAAGATGTTGGCTCCATCCAGTGGATGGTTTGGTGTAGTTTCCAGAGGATGAAGGTGGGAGAGAAAGGGCTTTTGATAGAGAAAGGGCCTTAACTGTTGCTTCTTTTTGGGGTGTGGAGTTGCTGCTCCCATATTAATCTTCAGCATCAGCTGTTTTGGCCTTTGATTGCCTTAAACCGTTCTTTCCTTCTTGACCTGTAGATAGCCCGGTTTTATATCCGGTTGTCCAAGATAAATCACCTACCCAGTGCTGTTGGTACAGACTGATTGGTAGGACAGATATTACTAAATTATTTGGTTGTTTTTTTTTTTCCTCCTGGCAGAATGAGCAAGAAGCTGAAATAGCTCGGGAGAACGGAGCCGCTGTTGTGGGCGGAGTGGAATTAATCAAATGGGTATGCATTTTTTAAAGAATTCTATAAACATACCAACCTACGGTCACTGGGGAGCGAGAAAGCTCCGGGCCAGTAAACTCTGGCTTGAAGATAGCAGCCAGTATGAAGAGCAGCAGATGGCTTTCTGTCCTCTGACGTGCTTCGAAGTCAGCTTGGGTACTGAGGTAATTTATTGTGTTGTTAAATATACCATTTTTATCGCAGATTTTGGAAGATGAAATCCAAGTGGACTTCTATGTGGCAGTTCCCGCAATAATGCCAAAGCTGATACCATTGAGAAACAAGCTAAGGCAAAAATACCCAAGCACAAAAAAAAGTAAGAAGCAATTCTTTCTTAGGGGTCTCAAGTACTGAACAAGCTTGAACTCTGGAGGTGGTTCTAGAGCTTGTTTTAATGAGGAGTTACTAGACTGTGAGTGAACCACTTGTGTTGTCTTAGAGAAGAGCAGTTGTAGAACCTAGAACTGCCATTTTCTCCTAAAACAGGCAAATTAGAATCGAGGAAGTTTGTCTTCTAGTTGCCCCTCTGCTTGTTCATCCTGAGCAGCCGTAATAATATTGTGAAATGACCCAGGAAGACAGAACCAACTTGGAAAAACCCACTCCCTGAGGTGCTTGTGTGGTGGAGCTGTTGTGCAGCTGATATCCCAGTGCCGTGACTGCCCCTGCTCCTTCGTTACCGCTCAACTAGAGTTCTCTCTGCTTTTCCGTAGTACAGCCTCCTCCCTTGTCCGGGTGGTCTCTCCTCTTTCCTAACGCTCGAGACAGTTCCTCTCCAGGTCAGGTTCATCAGTGTGTCGATACTTTGGTCCTCCCTCGCTGCCTTGATTTTAGCTGTATTTCGGGGACCTGTTTCAAACACTTGGAGCCTTTGCCAGCTGAGCCTCAAAGCAGAACCCCCCCTCTTGCCTGGCTGCCCCAGCTGGCTTTAGGGACAACCCGCAGGCAGGAAACGCTTCAGACCAACCCAGTAACCTGTCCAGAACATTGCCCCAGACAATACCGCTCCAGGTATTTTTTTTTTTTTGGAACAAAAGAAAAGGATAAAAAGCCACGAAGAACTTACTTGGTTTGTAGCTTATCCAGGCAGATTTCTCTCGGAGCCATCTGTCGATGTGTGGGAGTGGGGTAGTGCTTGTATTTGAAGCAGCTGAGATAAGAGGCAGCTGTTTTGACTTGTGGGGATGGCTGGATGGGGCTGGTGTGTTCCAGGCGGCACCTGACCTTTCAAGAAAGACTTGGGGCTTGCAATGAACCTTTGCTTCTGTTTTAAATTAGATTCCCTGGGCCATGATATTCCCAAAATGCTGCAGCTCTACAGAGAAGGTCTTGAGTACGCGGTAGAAGACGAGCGTGTAATCAAGACAAGAATAGCAAGAGTAAGTTGTGTATCCCGTTCCTAAGCGTTCTCTGCTAAGCAGAACCGGTTAGTATTAAGAGGCGGAAAACCACGTTTTGAATCGGTATGTTCCCAAGATTGTTAACAGTGTTCTGTGACTGACCTGCGAAGTCAAGGGAGCTCTTGATGTGTGCTATGATGTCTTCAGCTGATGTGAGCTCTGTACGTTGTTCACGTGCCTCACTAAAACTGGGCGCCAGGCATTCCTGATGCTACGAAATAAGGGATACCAAGAACGGGATCCGTATTTGCCCCCGTGTTGGCAGGGAATCGTAGCAATGAACCAAACAGGATGAAAAAGGTACCGTGCTCAGTGATCTCCCCGTGAGCGGACCTCTCAACCCAGGCTGCCCGTTCCTCCTGCTTTCCCCCGCACTCTTTGAATAAAGCTCATTTTTTAACAGTTTATTTGAAGTAAATAAGCTGTGGGTTGTAAGGCCGTGATCAGTATGCACAGGTGGATCAGAAAGTGGTTGCTTTATCCTGATAATTGAAGACTTATTTAATTCTGATAATTTTAGTTCTGGACTGAAGCAAAGAGGAAAAACTGTTTGTGTTACACCTGAAATACCAAATTAATTGGCGTTTTGCTGTCAGAAGAAATAGGGTTATGTAAGAATATCTCTTTGTTCTTTTTTTAGGCGCTTGTTTTGTTTTCCTTTAGGTGGAGTTTTGGTTTTGTGGGGTTTTTCTCCCCTGTTCCAAACTGTGGTTTTTTGTACTGACTCTGTTTTGCCTGTCGGCAGTCCCGCCTGATTTAGAGCTTTCCCGTAGCTGGTAGCGGTGCAGAAGGGAAGGGTCCAAGCTATGGAACTGCTGGATCTTTGTCCGGTGCTGTTAGAGATGAGCAGGTTGATGAAGTCGGGCTCGCTGCTCTGAGCTGTGTGTCGGCGTTTCCAGGGCTTGCTGCTCTGTGGGATACTCAAAACTGGGCGTCTGGGGACGACTCTGCTCAGGAGTCTTCTACCTTACTCTGGGATACAGGCAGAAAGTATCTTTGGCTGTTTAGGGGTTGAAAGGGCTGTGTGAAGCGCCTCAAATCCATACGTCAGCCTTGATTTCAAGTCTTGTGACTGCCTTCTCTAATTTCTGCTTTGGATTAAACGTTAGTCGTTTTACGCAGTAGATCAGGCTGAAAAATAGCTGCCGATGAATCGGACAGTAGAATTAAAGCGGCTGTAGTGGGGCGCACGCAGCGTGAGCGGCCCTGCCGCGCGGCTGTGTCCCGAGCTGTGTGCAGGGGGATGACTCCGTGCTTGTGGCTCCTGTCACGCGTCTCCACCCTCTCTAGCTACTCTCCTGTACCCGACCCGGTTTCCCTCCACGTTGCACCGGGAGGAAATCGAGCGCAGGCAAAGCTCCGGGAGGCTCCGAGAGCCTGGAGCGGTGGTTACGCAGAGCTGCTCACCGCTACATCAGGAGCTTTCTCCATTGCAATCTTGTCAGGGAGAAAATAGTCATTTCTGAGTTCCAGAGAAGCGTGGAGATGTGCTGCTGCGTTGCAGCCGGTCGCGTAGACGTTGCTGGGAGCCTGCCAAGCTGGCGTTTCTCTCGGAGACGCTTTCCCTTCAGCGCTGCTGTCCCCTGCTGCCTCTCGGTTCGCGGGGGGCCACAGGCTGGATGTGATGCTGCGCTCCTGCACAAGTCAGCAGCCGCCGTGCTGGTTTCTCAGCAGGAATGGAGACGTCTCTGAAAAGCCCGGAAGTCGGCAGCAGTCAAGTTTCTGTAGTAGATCTGAAGTTGTGCCCCTGAGAATTTAAAACGGTCTTTTAAGACGTAGAGCTTAAAGCAGAAGGGAGACAAGTGAGGACACTCAGGATATCTCCCTCAGAGTCTAGCTGTCGTCAGGGGGCGACGTAAAGTCTTGTCTTTTTTTGAGGGTTTTGACTTCGGTCTCGAGTCCAGACGGGGCGCTGTCGATCCTTACAAAGTTTTCTTTTCCCCAAGTTGGACTCTTCTTCAGAAAAGTCAGTCTAAACATGGCCCCATGAAGGAATTCCCAGGCTGTCTTTCTGTCCATGCAGAGAGCTGCCTGTGCAGAACAGAGAAAGCTGCTTTCAGGACGTGAGACTTTGGGGTTTGTTCGGAAGGGGGAATTGTCTGGGATGGGACACGGTTACAGGAGCACTGCTTTATTCCCGTGGTTTTAAAAGTATGCAGAGATGTGTTGCAGTGAGTTAAACTAGGAATAGGAAATAATCCCTTCCCGCAGCCTCAGTACAGGTATTTCTATACAGGCACAATTTTTTTTCCTTCCCTGCAGACGGTGTGGGGCTGCCGCCTCAGAAATACATCCGCCTGGAGGGCCAGGATGAGAAAATGCTATCTGTACGGCTCGTGTTTGGGTAGGCTCCTACCCAGAGCTCATTTTTTTTCCTCCTTCTGACCTCAGGAAGGCTCCCAGCTGAGCAGAAACCCCTGAAAGCAAGGCGGCACAAAATACGTCGCTGCTCTGCTCTTTGCTCTTGCTTCAGAGGCTGTCCTGGTGCTCCTGGGAGCAGAGAGGCGAGTTTCTGCCCTCGCTGCGTACCACAAGGTGCCCGCTGTCCCAGAGTAACGCCAAGTAGAGTTGCTGCAGAATGCTTGTGCCGTGCTGAAGTTTAATAGGCACTTTCCCTCTAGGCTGCAGAGTTAGTGGGAGGCCTTTTCAGAGACGTACAACGTAAGTTTCTTACTAAAAAAAGGAACCAATAACTTTTCTGAAGCTTTTTACAGCGCCTTGTGCTTCTCTTGAGAGAAATGTCCTGAACTTCTAACAATAAGATCGGCAATAACTAGATCCCATGTTCCAGTTGTAGTATGTACCGTCATTTTCTAGGGCACTTTGTGGTTAGGTTCTATTCAAAGAAATGGGCTTATGGTTCTCCCTCCGCAGTCGTGGTTATTCTTTGGGCCTTGAAAGGTCTCGAGCTCTCCCAGCAATCGATCTGAACAGAGCCTGAAGATCCGGTCCCGAAGGGTCTCTTTGGCCAAGGGTTACATTAAATATCGAAGCGCTCCTCCACAGCGGCTGCAGGATTTTCTGTGGAATGCTTCTTTGGAAGCTGGACTATTTGGGTGTGGAAGCTAGTTTGAAATACTCGGAACCCTCTGAGTGTTCCCTGTCTTCATCATGGAGCTGTTGGCACCAAGTCAACGATGGCAGGAGGGCTCTGGGGACGTGTCCCGCTGTCTGACTGAGCGCAGGCCACTCGGGCCTTTTGCAATCAGCGTAACCGTGATCAAGAGCAGTGTCTTTTGGCCTGTGTAGCAGAGGAACTGCCTCTGGATTGGAAGTCTGCCAGGAGAACCTAAAGAGGTATTAATGGACCAGATTTGGGAGGAGCACAGACAAATGTGGCGGTATTTCTATTCCAGTGTGATGGCCGCATCTACAGATAAGCGAGATATTAGTAAAATCGGCTGCTACGCTGGGAGGTGGTGGAGAGGGAACTCGAGTGATACCTGCGTCACCGTGAGAAAAATGCTGTTTTAAATTTCATAGCTGAAACGTCTCCAAAAAGAGGTCGATTTTTCATTCAGATCGAGAGAGGTGGACAACATGGGTGAGAGCAGGCAGCAAATGAAGTAAAGCATAGTGAGGGGTTACAGCAGCCAGCGATTAAGTCTGGAAAATGCGTGTGAAGCTCTCCAGGAGCTTAACAGTTGGGTGAGGACGTGGGGCAGAACAAGGAGCCGTCAGTCCACAGGTTGCCTTGGAAGGTCAAAAAAAATGCCATGGATGGGGACCGGGGTGTGTAAAAAGGGTAGATAGAGAGCTGGTGTATGTTTAGAGCTCAGGGCTTCCGCTACTTTATGTAAAAAGCAGAAATTCCATCTCAGATGTTAAAATAAGAAAGAGGAGGAGAAGAAACCCTAGTTTATAAGTTACTCATTTGGTCCTGGTAAAGTTCAGTTTTTAGCTGTTTGTTTTGTGAGATGATGTTTTGTGGTTTTTGGCACCTACTTTGTGAAGTTTCTTTCCTCAAATACTTTCATTTCAATAGCATTTTTGCCAAAACACTTGGACATGTATCGGGGG